>CAJFCP010000036.1:2276626-2555792 GCA_904066005.1 Synergus itoensis | reverse complement strand
ATATATATTTATATATCAATATATTAATTTCAATATCCGGCTATAAATATTTTAATTCCGTTAGAAATACTCAATATAACAAAAATTATAAAAAAGCTAAGCGTAATTTTTCCATTGGTCATACACGTTAAAAAACAAACAGATAATACGTGTTTTTATATATAAAACAAATGTAAAGAGATTCTAAATTTCTTGTAAAATTTCATATACGCGTATAAAAATTTGAATCTATAAAACGAGTATATGATATCAGAAAATCTGCAAAAGCACATCGGAAACATGGAAGCCTTTTTTAGAAAATGTATCACGTTATTGTGTTATTTTTCTCCCAGCATGCACACAAGATAATTCCATTTCCTTAAAGGATAAAGGCACACGAATTGTAGGAAGCATAAAATGCAGTAGGCAGTTATAATTTTATAATGACAAAAGTGGACTTATAAAATTATAATCGACTATCTCTTTGTCTTTCGGAAACACTTCTTCTATGAAAATTGTCCCCAGAGTGTCTATTAACACTTGAGGAATATCGAAGTCGTTCTCTTGCTCTCTCCGCTTCTCTTTTAATCACCAGCTCTTCAGTCAAAAACGATTCTCGTTTTATGCGTTCACGTAATTTTCGTGGTTTATCGGAAAGACACCACTGTACACTCATCGTCACAAGTCCAACTAAATTCTAAAAAATTGGTGTATATTTAAAAGTTGTAAAATTGGAATAGGCCTGAGATTTCCAAATTAGAGCTAAATTTTAGCTAGTTACCTGAAAGACAACGATAAAAGCCAGCCTAGCAGCTAAAATATGCCAATAAATTGTAGGTCGTTTATAACGCAGCTTTTCATCTGGATAATCCGGAGGATTTCTGTATTCTGGATAGCGACAAATCGTGACATTCTCAAAAGTCGATTCTGAAGGTGCTGTACCATTCTTGAATTCCGTGGTATCAAAATATGCAAGACTGTGTTCTAAAAAGCCAACATCCGTTTTGTCTAGGCTCACTGCCATCATGTAAACTAATCGAGGAATCAGATTTGACGAAAAAGCGATGATAAATGCCTATAAATTTCCAAACAGGTTATAGATTAGTCGACAATGTTGATAAACCAAGAATCAAATGCTGATAAATTGACAATTTTCTATTTTCAAATTATAATTTGAAATAACTAACATTTGTCATTACGGAAAAACGAGCAAGTGCGTCAAGAATTCTGGCCCAGATACCAATATCGGTCGCTCGACGAGGAACTGGTCTTCGATAATGTCGCAAAAATTTAGTGGCGTCGAGTCTCATTTCAAGAACATTATTGGCTAAAGCAAAGAAAGGAGCCAGAGGAAACGCCACGACAAATAAAGTTATAAATCCGAATTGGATTACCATTTCCAGGTATTCATCATACAATCCTCTGGGACCTGAACAAGAAAATGGATAATAGAATTTTATCAAAGAAATTCATAAATAGAATTAAAGAGCAGAAAGTAAAATATTCCAGAGATAATCATTTCTTTTTGAAACCTACTCCAGTCCAGAAGTTTTAAATCGCGTATCCACTGTCTACGCGGAGCGATCGGATCCCTTTGTTTAAGTCCAGTATGAATTCGAAATAATGCCCACCATTTGTATAAAATTGGAAAAATCATTTCCATTGCAGTGCATAACGCCTGCTTTCCAACCATGATAATTGTGAGCTGAATACAGAGCTCCATTAAGCAACCTCCAGGAGAACACTCTTCCTGTCTGTTAAAGATGTTAAATTTAGTTTAAAGTTTTGTTAATTTAAAAGAAAAAAGTGAACGTACCTAAAAATAAAAATCTACATACCTGTATCCAAGAATACGATTATATTTTTTCGGATATCCAACAAACTTTCCCTTGAGGAAGACTATATAAAAAATAGAAGCGTAGTAATTGATGAATTGAAATAAATATACTTTTAGGGTAAGACTGTCGTCGAATTCTGCTTGTGTTCTCAACAGTTCCATTTCAGTCAAATAAACTGCTAGCCAATCGTAGAAGAAATTCAATACTAAGATACATACCTGGGAAGAAAAAGATTAATACGTTTTTTAAAGGATAAATTTATTTGAATCCTAATCTAAATTAAAAAAGATTATATACTATAATATAAAATCTATATTAATTTTTTTTAAATATATTAAGACTTACTAAATTAAGAGCAGCAGCAATCGCAGGTAAAGCAAACAATTTATAACTCGTCGAGTCGAATTTCCTTCCGAATAACGAAGTTGTCGTGATCATAGACATTCTGTACAACACAACTGCAAATACAGCAGCAAGTGCTACAGAAGTTAATAGCAAAACTATAGAGAAACTAAAACAAGTCGCAGGAACTCGAACCTTCCAAAAGCTGACATGAGGTTCTTTCTCTCGTGTTATGACGTTTACCTGCAAGAAAAATATTTCTCAAGTGTGATCTTTAAGATCGAGAAGTGCTTAATCATATTAACTTATTAATTATAGTTTTTAATAAAAATATTATTACTTTCTCCTTCACTTTGAGAAATTTCACACTAGCAAGAGTTTTAAGGTATTGAGGTCGAGGATGATCAGCTGTTCGATCCCACTCAGTCAAACCCCATCGGTAACTTAATTCAGTCGATTTTCGTTTCCAAAGTTCGAGGTATAAAACTGACCAAAATGGCATAAAAATCGCAAAAGCGAGAGTCGCTGGATTATCAATTATCGAAGTGATTTTTGATAAAAGACATGTTTCACTCAATTGCCAATAGTCACAGGTGTTATCACATTGAGGGCACATTATTATATTTTCTGCTGAGGGATCGCAGGTTTCTTTGACTAATTGGTTCGAACTCAAGGAAAAGACTCCTGAAAAATAATATTAGAATTATTAATATTATTAAAGTAGTTTTCAGAAATTATAAAAATTAAAGGACATTTAAGTACCATAGAAAAAACAAAAAAGTCCTGCAATACTAGCAGGTATCAACATGTAGGTATAGAATCCGAGCCACGCAAAATACAAAGCGAAATTTGTTCCAAAATATTCCTGAATTGTGTCAAGAGGTTGGATGTTTATCCATTTTCTTAGCCCTGCCCATTCTTCATATAATAGAGCTCTTACTGTTCCTTGTTGTTTATAAGTACCCTAGAAAGTTGTTCAGTGGATTATTTAAATTAATCAATCTAATGATGAATTAAATGTTAAAAAGAAAATAATTACATCATGTAAAGGATACGCAGCAGAATATACATTTTCAGACAAAAGTCTCTGGATTCCTTCCATTTGACGTTCCAAAATAAATGCGACGATCATGATTCGAGTGTGCGTTGAAAAGAAATTTTCATCTTCGATATCAAATCTGCAAAGAACAAATTATGTTAATTAGATAAAATAACCCAGACCTTTACTCTAAGAAAACAATGATAACAAAAATTATCTTACAAGTAATCTTTGTCCCTAGAAAATTCGGCGGCAAGTTGATATTCTTTTGGTGGAAACTTCATTGGATCCAGCTGAGCGAATTTGAATAATTTAGCAAACCAGGTTCGAGCATCGTCAAAAATATCGTTTGTATCATCTGATAATTCTTCTTTCGATGATTGCTTGATGGGCATTCTCAATTTCATAATCTCCGCGTATCTGCACAGCACTTCCTATTAATTCAAATATAATTATCCTATAATTGTAAAGCATTGTAACTTTAATCGTTTAACGAAATACCTTTGGAGCATTTATTTTAACAAAGCCTAGATGTCGATTCTCTTCGTACTCCAATTCCAGTCCCTGATCTAATAATATTCTCTCAAATTCTTCTCTTTTCCTGGCATGATTGTGATTATTATTATCCATGTAAGCCAAGATAAAATCTATTTTATCTTCTTTTTCGGCATCATTCTTTTGGGTATTCGTTTCCTGTAAATCATATTTACTTCATTAAGGCGTGTTGAAGCCAAGTTCTAATCTAAAAATTTGATTTCTTCATTTTACTCAACAAATATTAAATTTGGAATTTATTCCCTCTGTAGAATTAATCAATTTTTAACGAGAATTATGCGTACAGAGCGAGAAAATATCTAATTCAAATATTTCTTAAATAAAATGAAAATATTGAATTTTGAAGTCAGATTTTGAATTCTTCGTTTTATGCAAAAAGTATTGGAACTAAATAGTTTTTATCTCTGTACGCAGTCTTATATTTGAAAAAGGATTAGTGCCACAGAGCGAAAAAATATTTATCTATAATATTCGTTGAGTAAAACGGAGAATGGAATTTTGAGCTTAACACATGGGTTCAACACCCTTAATCTGATTGAAAACTTGGATTACAACTTTTAATTTATAAGTACAGTCAACTGGTGAAAGCAATATGTTGAAATTAAAAAAAATTCATTAAAGGGAACTTACCTGAGGAATTTGGACTTGTTCAAGAGAAATCATCCTTGCAGTTAATCCTAGTGGAGAATCGTTGCCATTTTCGTAAAATAATTGACCATTGAGTGATTGATCCATGTTTCCATAACTACAATTTTATTTTGAGAAAAAAAGAGTCGATGAGTCACTTCTCAAAAATGGAAAATTACTTCATGTTAAAAATGACTTAATTAAGTCTACTTTAATATGTTCATTCTCTAGTCAAAATTTAAAGTAACATCAAAAATTAACTTGACATTTACTCACAATCATAACTTCCTTATTTCAGTAAACATCTGCTGGGCTCCTATATGTAGTTTATATTTTCAAGAATATAACTAATTGTTATTTGTTATCTTTTATTTATCACTTTGTTGACTGATGAGAGACTAGAAAAATCAGATTATGCTCCAAATTATCACAGATCATATTATGACTTATGAAGCTTATAACTAAACATTTCTTTTGAGGTATAAGAAAGTCTTTTATTTAATAATTAAAATTTAAAAAATAGGGAGGACTTTGAAAAAAAGAAGAAAACTTTTGTTGGGGGGCACGAGATAACCTCTAAAACTGTATTGTCATGTGACCATGTGACATGTGTCAGTTTGAGAGGTGGCGACATCTGTAATAAAAAAACAGCTGATTTGCTCCAATTGTAGCCGCAGCATGGTTCCTGATTCCTGTTGCTTCCTGTATCCGATTTGCGGGACTCCAAATGCGTAAATTGGAGCATTGGAGTAATAAAGTGTATATTGAATGCTAATTTTATATTTTTTATAAATTTGTGCCTTACATCAAATCAAGATGGATAACGAAAATTCGGAAAGAAGAATAACTCGAGCCTCAAAGAATATGAAACCCGACAAACGTAAGAATGTTATTATTTTTACCTCACCTTTTGTTTAAATTACCTAAAAAATCTAAACCTCCAAAATTAATCTGTAAATTTTCCAAATGCAGCAACCAGAAGACTAATATCAGATAAGGATATTGATGAACGGGAAAACGTAGAGATTCAAAGTGAAAGTAGAAAACCATCAGGTAAAATTCAACGATTCCCAATATGTATCTAAAATTTATTTTAACACATAAATTTAGTGTTTGATTCCTTTTATTTTCTACTTTATAGAACTTTATGATGAGAACGATGTCAGTGCTGAAAAACTGTATGAGAAACGTGATAAATATCAAAAGAAAGCAATGTTAGCAAAGGCCTTGGTATCTAAACAATACCCAACCGTCTGTCTTGAAAAGCTTACTCCAAATAAGATCAGGAGGAAGAGAGAAAAGGGTTCGTATAGAATTATAAAGCTTGAATACTTCCAGTTTTATCTGCGATTGTATTTAATTGAACTCTGTGTTTTAGAGTGTAAAAATTTTTAAACTAAATTTTTAACTTTAATAGAAAGAAGTTTTATCAAAGGTGTGACAGATACTGAAAGCGAAAGCGTGTCGGAAGGCAGTGAATATGAACCTGAAAGTGTTGGTGATGACGATGACACTGAAGAAATGGAAGATGAAGAACTTGATAATTCCTCAGAAATTTATGAAAGTGAGCGCAGTGATTATGAAGCAAAAACTCCAGTCCAGCACCAATCAAAATCAATTTTGAAGAAACACTCAACTCATTCTGCTAGAAAAGTTCTCCACGATAAGCCCGCTTATAAAGATCTTGTGGGTTCAGCTTCTTTTTCAATCATACATTTTCATTGAAAAATAATTTCATCTTTATAGTTTGAATGTAACAATTTTTATTTACGTCTATTTTCTACAGCAATTAGACGCAGAAAGGTACTTTGAGAATCAATCTGAAAAGGCTTTGACGTCTAATCGCACACTTGGTAGGTTGAAAACTCCGAAACTAGATAAGGCAAAAATAGACGAATTATTGGAGGCCCAGTTGCATATTTCGGAAGCTCATGCCCAGGGAATTGCTCGTCTCGCCGAAAAAAATAATTCACAATTTCCTTTATGGCTTTTTTTACTAGAGTATGTTACATTATTAATTTTACACACATATTCAAAATATTTTTTGATTTCTTTTTTTAAATGTATAATTTAAATTTAGAGAAGGCTTCAGTATATTGTTGCACGGCTTGGGATCAAAGCGCGAGTTAATACACAATTTTCACAAGGAAATGATCGATGGTACTCCAACTTTAATAGTAAATGGATTCTTTCCTAGTTTAACACTGAAAGAGGTAAATATTAATCTCTTTTTCTGTTTTAATCATATAATTTTTATTGAAGATTTAAAAAATATATAACTTTAAATTTCTTTACATATACAATTTTTTTAATACTTAACAGATTTTGGATGGAATATTGAAGGATCTTATGAATTTGGAGCCGCCAACAAATTTAAACGATTGTATGGATTTAATTGAGATTACTTTAAAAAAATATCCAGAAGATCGGATATATTTATTAATTCATAACATTGACGGACCCATGCTTCGTTCTAGCAAAGTTCAAGATAAACTTTCCTACCTTGCTAGTTTTCCTAATCTACATTTAATAGCTTCCGTCGATCACATTAATGCTTCCTTATGTACGTTTTAAAAAATGCATTTTCAATTTGAACTTTATGTTTTTATTTTCGCATTTAATTGAATTTTCATCCGTGCTTTATTATTATTTCCAATTTAATTTGAGATTTTATTATTAATTTTATTTTCTTTACAGTATGGGACAATGCTAAACGCTCGAGGTACAATTTTTATTGGTGTGAAGCGACAACGTTTTTGCCTTACAAGGAGGAAACTTTGTACGAAAATTCATTAATGGTTCAACAAAGTGGAGCTCTTGCTTTATCGTCTCTTCATAACGTCTTTTTATCCCTGCCAGATAAATCACGTTCTGTTTATACTATTCTCGTTAATTACCAGATTGAAAACAGCGGCGCTAATTACCAAGGTGGGTTTTCAATTTTTACTTAGATTATGTACCAAATATACCTTGCTTGAAAATTAGCTTGAAATGGTTTTTACCTATTTTCAATTCTTATTTTTAGGAATGGCTTTCAAAGACCTTTACAAAAAAGCTCGAGAGGGATTTTTCGTAACAAATGATGTTACACTTCGAGCACAATTAACCGAATTCCTAGACCATAAATTAGTTAAAATGAGACGAGCACTTGATGGCATTGAGTACCTTAGCATTCCTTTAGATAATTCTCTGCTGGAACAATTTCTAGAGCAGCAGCAAGAATCCTAGCAATAACGATTCTTTATTTTTCAAGTGAGTTCAATGTTTGTTTTCTTTGTAAAATGAAGTTGCTAAGTGAAATATTTGTTTACCGTACAGAATGTAAGTATTTTTCGAATCTCAATTGTATTAATTTAGAATAGTAATTTATTCTAAATTTATTCTAAGATTTAATCTTTAAGTCAGAATAGTATTTTATAACGATAGATATAAAGTACATAGGTAACATTTAGATATACGAAATAATTTAAGAAAACAAGTTAAATAAAAAATTACTTTTCTTATTTGTAATAGTTATAACCAATGTAGAAAATCCAAACAATATTAATTTTAAATTTAAACTACTTAAAAAATACTCAAACACATTAATTTCGTAAAAAAAACGATAAATAGCAGATTCAAGGTTGATTAAAGAGTTTTTAAATTTCCCGCCAAGGAGCGCCATCTCTTATATTAGTGCGGCGCACGTGTAAACAATAAAAGGCGGCAACTTAAAATACAAATGTCCTTTAAACACTGCATCCAACCTAAGAGCCACATAGATATTCATGTGAAAATAATGTTGACCCTAATTTTTTACATAAAAGCAATTAAATTACTTTCACGTACTCTAAATTCCTCTAATAAGAAATTTCAAACTTCTATAATCATCGAAATGAATTTCATTGGCCCAATTCAAGGTTGGTTAAGTTGGCAGACTTGTTGGCTTGATCACACCAGATCGAGTCGCATTCCGGGTAGTTAATCCGAGTGTTCGTGTTAACCGGGCTTGAAATTTTTCTAAATTCCGCTCAAGTGCTAAATTAAACCCGTGGCAGGCAAATTTGTGTAACGGTGTGAGTTTAGTGCGATTGGGAGAATTGAAAAACTTCGCAATCTCTTAAAACTGGTGAGTGTCTGCCATTTTTTAGCGATGGGTTCCGCCGTCCTTTTCTCAAGGTTGTTATCTGCTCTTGTGGCAAAGCCGATGGTTCATCGACCTTGACTCCATCGCAAATAAACGAGTTGTGAATTGTTCAACAACCGATGCAGAGTCTAGCAATATTCGTTTCATCCTGTAGAATTTACTCCAATCCGTTCCACCCAACCAATGCCGATAGATCCTAACCTATGTTTTTGCGCGTTTGTAATTCGCAACAGCATAGTCGCTTTTTTTTTCCTTTAGTGGAATTTCATAGAAGTCTAGACGTATTTTTTTCCTCAGGGCCGAAGGTCAAACGGTTCAAGTTTTCATAATTTTGAATTTGCAAAGCTAACGAAAAAGATGATGAATTTTGGTAGTGTAGCTATAATCTTTGTCATTCTCCTAACCTTTTTCGCAAAAATGATGAAAACTATATGAGTATTTGCTTTGAAGTGTTAATTTCGTGATGTAAAATAGTGCAGAAAGCTATTTTTGTAACTAGTATTAGAACTATCAGGCAAGCCCTGGTAATTTAAACCACATGCTCTAACCTGTTTTTTTTTTCAGTAATTTCAAGAACTGCAGTTCAACCAGTTTAGTCTAGTGGTTTTACAAGTTGTTGATTACATTTTCTAAGTGGACTCGAAATAGATTCTGTTTTCACTATCGTGGGTTTACTTTATTTCAGGCATTGTCGATTTATAGACGATGAGAATTTAAGATCACACATTTTAATTTACTTAATTCGATGGCCTTGGAATCTGATTGCTATTTAAAAAACCGGTGGAATGAAATTTTCATCACAATAGTGTGTATTCTAAAATTCTAAGCAATTTTTCAGATTTATAGGGAACCGTTTTTGGTTGTAGAAAATGTCGATGCGTTGTCTGCGAGAAGCGTGGGATTTGCAGTAAAAGAAAGACTGAGATTCAGCATTGCCTAGAAAACCCACGCATTTACACTTTTCAATAGCTTTTGATTGGGTGATCAGTATATAATACGGCTTTTATAGGTCACTCAATTTATATCAATTTGCCCTCATATTCTAAATAAAAATGATTCTAGGAGAGTCGGTTTATGTTCAAGGCGAGAGGCAAGTTGCCTCTTTCTTTCAGAAACCAGAATTTGTATTTTTCTATATCTAGAAACTTACAATAAATATCGCATTCCATAGGATACTTTATATTCTAAAATTGTAGATTAGGATATACTAAATTATATTTGTTTCTCCTTTATATTTAAATTCTCGTATAAAAGATGGCAAATGAAAGAAATGAAAATGAGTAAAAAATGTAACAGCTATCGTTTATCTTAAATGTGGTTAATTTACAATATTTCCTGCCTCTTGTTGGTTTTTTGAACTAGTCAACCTTGTGGATTCTTGAATAAATATTGAACTAATAAATCTACGCAAAAAAAATTCCACGCTAAATGTTTCTTTTTAAAAAACATTTAGTTTATATTTGTCTGTGTATTCACGTTTATTGTGTAAATTGAAGCAATTCGAGACATTGAAATTGGATTTATGTACGTAGAGTGCAGTTTTAAACTCGCGAAATCCAAAACGGGTTAAGTGTCTTTTGAATTGAATATCAAGTGACCTCGACTATCACTCGACAACTTCACTTCAATTTGTATGATATTTGATTCAGAGAGACATTATCCTTTTCTAACTTAAACTGATCGTTAATAAATAGAAAAATTTTAATTGAAAATATTTTGAACGGAATATTTCTCAATTTTAAGCTTTTATGTTTAATAAAACGTGTTAGAAAAAATAAGATATTTAAAATGAGCAAATACTAATAATTTCTTTTTTTTTTACAGCTTGTTGATGTCCCTTGGATTTTCATTAGCATCCGGTTTACCAGTAGGAAACATCCTTGGATTTGAACTCGTTTGCGGTTTAGAACTCGGTAAGCTATATCCAAAATTAATTCAATTTTCGTCGAGATACAAAAAATAAATAAAAAGTTATCATGGGAAAAAGTAAAATCTTAAAAGAGTCATGACATAAGAGGAAAGAAGCTAAATAAAACAAAATCTTTCGTGCGAGACTAATATTTCCATGTTTCCAACTGGGGCATGACCAACTCGATTATAAATTATAAATAAGAATGCGAAAAAAATGACGCTGGGCGCATTCTTAAACAAAATTTTGTTAATTTTAACGTTCGAATCGAAGCTACAAAAAGAGGAAGTTTTCAACTCTTCTCTGATGAAGATTTGATTTTTCATTCTATCCTCGTGCATAAAGTTATTATTCTTGACATATTATTAACAGCTCATTCGTGAAGAAAATGTAGATGACACTTTGGAGAATGCGGAATATAATCATGCACATTGTTTCGTTCATTACGTATAGATGGTCTCGTGTTTAATACGTAATGCATCATGTCCTTCTTCCTTGAATGATCGAAATGTCAAATACACTCGTTCCCTAAGTTACATAATAATCTGCGAATTAGCGTCACCTTGTGTAGAGCTCATGATTCATCCGTGAATTGTTTTTCGCTTGACTTCCGTTATTGTCGAGTAAATCGATAAGGCCAAGGAAAAATCTTGAGATTCCACTTTATTCACTTACAGGACATCCCTTTATAAATTCTTTTTTAAAAATTTACGTTCTATAATGAAAACGGATTTCGCCATTAAGTCCATAGTTTGTTTCAGGTCCTAAAATTAGATTGGAGAAGGAGATTATCTGAGTAGAATGATCTTGATTCTATCAAGTTGGAAACAAACTTTAGAAGGATATATACCTCATCAAAACATTAATCACATATGAGCTTTGAGATATAACCACCTAATAAGTGCAGAACTCTATTGTAGTGGTATCAAAAGTCAGTCAAGTCAAGGAATAGACCATGAGAGCGTGCGTGACAATGTTGGCCATGGCAGCAGAGCCACTCCAGCGTGCAATGTCAGCTTTTTACCTATAATGATTGTGGTTACATTTCAAAACAACTAATTCATTCACCAATCCAGGTCATTACCGAATTGTCAGGGTCTTGCACCTAGAGTCTCATTAACGTTTATCGACCATAGCAACTCGGACATGACGAATTGTGCACTTCCTTTATTTCTCATATCAGCTCCAGATTAACTTATCTCAGCATGAATCGTTAATTCGAATCTGTATCTTTTTAGACGCAAACAAATTTGATCTAATGAATATCTTATATTCATTTTTTCCATATAAAAACTTTTAAAATTCATTGGCTTTATATTTGGAAGCGACCAAATTTAAAAATTTCCAAATGAGTCCACAGTTTCTCAAATTTGAAAGTTTCTCAGAACCTAAGTCTGGGCCTTCCTTTTATCTTGATTATTTTTTTCCTTTATTATTTTGCTCTCTTTGTCTGCAGATCTTGAATGATAAAAAAAAAGAAATTTGCATGCTCTCCTTGTGAGAAGAATCAAAGGGGAGCGTTATGAATTCACTGAGTGATCTCTCCTCGGTACTTTCTCTGCTACTGTGGGAGGGGAAATCTAAGACGATCTTCGCAATGCTTTCAACCTTCGTGTCAAGGATCAAACGTATGATCCGCGTTCCCGCGGATCCTTTCTCGCCAAATGCGAAAGATCGTCCAGTAGAATATTGTAGACCGCAATGACAAATAGACTGCAAACAATAACGCCTCAACCAATCCACATACCTCTCCTTTGTTGTCTCTTCCTTTCCAGTTTCCAACCCCACCCACTCATCCTGACTTGAATTCAACGACATACACTTTCCGCGTTGCACGTGTACAAACGTTCACGGCCCTGTAACGAGATTACGGTATATAACCAAGTTCTGGCGTTTCAACTCGCTTTTGCAATACACAGTCGACTTCACTTCCGCTTTTGCCCAAAAAGCCGTTAATGTCGATGATCGGTCACGAAGGTAGGACCGGATGGGCCCTGAAAACAATGGAACCATATACTATCAGCTTGTGAAGTGAATATGGAGATTCTTCAATTTAAAATACAGGCAATCTTAATTAAGATATTCTGTGATATGAAAATAATTTCTTTTTCGAATCAGGGTTGGTAAATTACTATTTTATATAGTATATATATAGTAGATCAGAAATAGTGGTTGTTTAAAATTGTTGAGACACTGATAAATATTAGAGCTTCCAATGAATTCTTAAAACTTCAAGATATCTTCCAGACTCTTTTTATTTACCTGCTCACGATTTTCCGCTTAATGGTCTCAAGTTCGTAAAAGTTCAAGATTAAAACTTTTACTTTGATTCATCAATATTTTTATTTGCAAATGTAAAGTAAAGTCGTTAGTCAATCGAAACGGAATACCAACTAGATGAATAGAAAAAGATTCTAAAAGGCAGCACACAGTGCATTGAAAGTTGAAAATTGAAAAGTTAGAAATTTCTCCCTTGTCGACTATGCCGCTGCTCGTTATTCCCTTCCGGGTTGTATAAACCACCCACCACGATGTAGTACGAGTATGCTCCGCCCTAGGCTCCCCTCTTTTTCCCCTTTTATACTTTCCCTTATGCGGTAACCGTTCTGTCTTCCGTCGTTTCACGATGAAACGAGAAACTGAACCTCACCCCGACTTATTAAATAAACTGCGGGAGACAAGTTCTATTATAGCATGCAAGTTCTATTATGGTATACAAATGGTTTGTTCCTCGTCCTCGATAAATACGATGGGTACACCTACCCCTGCGAATGGCGACCCTGTAAATTCACAACCTCTACCATCATCTTCTCAAATACCCAGATCCTCGTCTTTTGTCTGTAAATGTGGTTATATTAAGTAGAGGCTTGTTTACCTCGATACTATATAGGGACCACACTCTCGAGTATGTTTGGGTTCGACCTCCTGCTTTTGGATCAGAAAGAAAAATGATTATTTTTGCTGGTAGTCAGTTCTTAGTTTAGATTCTTATCTACCTAAAGATTCTATTTGCGTAAATTCGAACAGCACTGATATTTTCAAAACATTAGCCAAGTTTTCATGATGAATTGCATGGCAAAGGCACTAATGAAAGTCTGAAGATCAGAATTTTGAATTCACCTGTTTTTTATGATCGTTTAAGTTCTGCGCTCATTTGATTGAAGTAGAATTTTGATAGTTTTCAACCACAATTGCAGTATTTTTTTCGTTTTCTGACCTTCTTTATCACTATCTAATAATTCCATTATATGAAAAGTCTGCCTTGAAGATTTCCAACCGCAAACATAGACATCTTAGCAACTATTAACATTACCTTCACACATTAGTCATCTTAAAAGTCCACAACCGTGAAACACTTTGCTCAATTGACTCCATGTTCAGCGCCTTTTGTCTGTCACGGTCCATAAGTTTGCGACCTGATGTACCAGCGACCTTCCGTCCGATGGGTTCCGTTCCACTTGTATCGATATTCCTTGGACTCATAGGTAGTACGAAGGTGGGATGAACGAGCAAATAAAGATGACGAACCTTGACAAGCGAATCGCTGGGAGGCACTTACGACCGCTTTGAAAAACAGCTCGCTTTATGTGGCTTGGGACTCAGAACTCAAAGATTGAGACACACGCGATGAAGCACGTGTGCGCATGCAAGAGCAAAAGTATGCGTCTAGAGTCTAGACGGAACGCGTAGATATTCGCATGATCTGCCTATGGCATGCTCAAGGAAATTACGCTCGAGTGATCTAGAACCGCGAACGATTAACCCTTGTTTATTCCTGCGACAAAGGTGAGCGCACCATCTAGTCATGAAATTTCCTCGACCACATTTTCCTCAATGATATCTTACTCTACCTTGTCCACATTTCTTAGTGAATCACAGGCTTTTTCAGATTCTAGGTCTTCTAGATTACTCACAAAAGAAATTACTATTTTCAACTGTAGAATTTAAAAATTTTTTGTGATTTCATATGAATTGGTGTTGAAATACTTTTTAGTTGTAATACTTTTAAGGTTGTAAGTTATACGCTTCTCTTGGTTCGGACATAATAAAATGTGGCTTTCCAACTTGCGTTGAATATTTTATTCTGACTTCCGAAAGAGAAAGCGCTTTTTACCGTGACCTTTTTCCCTCACGGTCTTAGTTCAGTAATTACATCCTCCAGTGCACGTGTAAAAGGGTATCCGCTGAGAAAGGGCTGACTGAGTGCATTGCGAATGAGGTTGTATGACATCGATAACAATGAATGTTAAGTTGAGGGCAGACGTCTCTTTTCTCTTCTGCGGCCTACGTATGTCCTCGATAATAACGGTTATGAAACTTGGCTGCGATAGTGAAAGTGGCGAGTACTATACGTTTCACAACTTGCCATCAATGACGTGTAAGGCAGGCCGATCTGCTTGATTCTCTGTAGGGTGAAGAAAATCGAGGGAAGAACCGAGTTCATCAGTTCAGTTTCGTCCCTCTCTTCAGACAAGTTTTCTTAATTATTTTAATACTAGTAATATCGTTAGAATTTTAAAATCTACATCTAGAGCTTCTTTCCAAAAGTATAACCTTGGAAGTAACATATTTTCCATAGATATTATACTCTTTGACAGAGAGCAGATTTCAGATCTGATCAGGTCGCAGACTCACTTTCTTCTCTTGCCTTTTGTATTCTCGCATTGCAATTTTGTCGAGCTTGATCCTTTTCTCTTCTCTTCCCACGATCGATAAAGCCATGTTATTCGCTGATCACGAAAGTGCAAACCTGCAATCTATGTATCACAAATCACTCACTCCCTGCCACGAAAGTGTGCATTGTCCATCACCCTCAAGGCGAATGAGCAACGACAAATTGATCAATTACTGATGACTTTTATGTACACTACAAAGATGATCGTCTGATGTTCAATTACCAATTATCGCTCTCTGTTAATACTATTGCATTGGAAATGTTAAATCGTGCAGTGTGTCGCCTTGCAAATAGTGTATTGAAAGTTCATGCAAGTGCTGGATGCACAAAATGCCAGACTTGCTGTTGTAACTAAAGCTATTGCGTTTTTCGAAATAATTTAGAGATTATGGTGAAATTTGACGTTGCTGCTGCTACAATGTCTTGTTTATTCCGACATTTATTTATTTAATCATTCTTGTTATTTACTAAGTTCTAAAGCGCAAATTTTGTGCGCTGGTAGAATGTACGGAGAGAGTAAACAAATATTCTCATTACGAAAACAAACTTGAATACACGTGTTTGGGATGAGGTCGGTGCGATCGGTATTGCTGGTGCGTGCATTGCGCAAGAGCATTCACCCCGCTCAATAACCAGGGAGAATCAACCAACCGCTAATACCAAAGCAACCGTTCATGCATTAATTACTTTTTAAATTCAAACGTTTAATATACATATAAATAATTTCATTCGACATCACATGAAAGTATTACAAATTGTTTATATCACATGGGCAGCATTAGATCAGTGTTACGGGCCTCCTAAAAATCTTTTTGAAAAGAATTAAATTGAATAAACAATAATAATAAAATTACACGTATTTTGATTATTATTGTTGTAAAGCAAGGTACTATTCAAAGTACTCGTTACATGGAGAAGTCGTTAGAAAGATTTCAAAAGTTAGGCACGTACGCAAATTTTATCGCAGGTCTTAAATTTTATCGCACATACCTTTTGAATTCTACAACATAATCATTTATGTCCTATTTTAACTCTAACCTTCAGAGTCAGTCCTAAAAATGTTGGTGTGTAATTAAGAAAGTGTGTGTAAGGTGTTTACATTGCGAGGTCTACTTCACTAAGCCAGATGGCATTGCAGATTACTTATTTTAGCATTTCTTGCCATTAAGAGAATTGTTAGACGGTGTCACGCGAAATGCAATGATCATATGCGATAATACTTTAGTATAGTTGGTTTCTTTTCCGCTAAATCTGACAATAACCCTCTCGTGGAGAAATAATCACGAGTTCGCATTCTGAAATTTTATTTCCTTCTGAAGAGATGTTCAGTGTTCAATGTTCATGCCACGTGCTTGCTCGTTATATATCCTTGATCCCACCGTCTGCGCGCGAATCGAGCTATTCGGCCTGTACTAATCTCTCTCGACCTCTGCTAATCGATTAACGTCCCAGTCTCGTTCGTAATAGTGCTCTGTACGAGGGATGATTAAAATGACATGAGAACGCTTGTACCAAGGCACCTCAACTGAAACCTTGCCGACCAACAAGGTTCTCCTCGCATGCTTGCACGCCTGCTTTTCTTTCTTCAGTGCACAAAAGAATGCCACTTGGCTGGTCTTTCTTCTATCCTTTTGCAAATCCTTGTTTTTACTCCACCATTAACATCTTTAAACAATGATTTTTTCAATAAAAGCAGTCTAACACTTGTAAACTGCTGGAAAAAATTACAACTGTTGTAGGAAAAGTGATACATAACTTTGAAATGAAACTAGCAAAGTAAAAGGCAAGGGAAAGGGAAAGGAAGGTTACCTTCAGACCAGTGCTCTTGTGCTCCTTGAGTCCAGTGTCTATAAGAGTTTAATTATCAGACAATTACCAAATTACACTAACCGTTAATGCTTGTTGCTTAAAAAAGTCTCGACTTGACAAAGAGCAAAATAGATAATGGCAACTCACTAAGGAAAACACCCCATAATCGTCAAGGCCGTTTGGACAAATTGCTTTTGCACATTAACAACAAGGATAAGATTTCGAAGTTGTGCAATTTGCAGTAAAAAAATGGGAGAGATTGAATACAGAAATGGACGAAGGTAGAAAAATTACAGGTCATTAATGGGAATTCTCGAGTTTGAGTGCACGTAAAAATATTTGAGATGGCGAAGGCAGACATAAAGATGTGCCTTCGGCGCGTTCGCGGAGGGAAAGTAAGGGAACTCTCGTTTTGCGAGGCCAAATCCATTGTCGTTTCGCATTGGGTCTAATAACTTTCTGCAGAGGTGAATTCTTGTTTCTTTCAGTTCGATATTTGCAAGATAATCAAACCTATGGGGAAATCATGTTTATGTGCTAACGCCTATAACATCTTGTGTTTTGAAATTGCTTCTTATTTATTTTCTGGCTCTAATTTATCGTCTGCTAACCTTTAACTGGAAAGAAAATTATTCGAGTTACATCACTGTACTAAATCTATTAATTAATTATTAGATTGAATCGATCAGTTTCTTTCTGGTGCAGATCAGAGCACGATATTGGCGATATAGGTTGTAAATCATGAACATGCAAGTGAATCGATCAATTTTTGTTTCTGGCGCAAGCTTGTTGCAGTTTATGGTTGATGGTTAATGGTTGATGGTTGATGGTTGATGGTTGATGCAGATAGTAAAAGCTGATGTACTATTAATAATAAGTCCTTGGATGATAACAAGCTACGTTTTGACTTGGTGTCAAAGATAGTAATGACATTTTGAGTCGTGGAGTTAAGAGAAGAGCTTCTGAAGAAATTATAAAAGGTTAACGAAGCTGAGCTGTGAAGGGGGCGGACATCTCGAGGTCGATAATCATCGGGGTAATGCGCGAGTAAACGAGCGTGGGGGATCCTCCGTAATGTGGACATCCTTGGTATAAGCATAGAAAGCTAGAAAGCCTCGGTTCACACCGTAACCGATGATAACCCAATTACCTCCTCGAGCTGGGCTAGGTTGGGTTGGGCTCCACTGTACTGTCTGTTCACAATGTGAACGAAGAATGTCATAATGTGGTACGCACGACCCACTGCTTCTGCTTCTTCTATTAATCTATTACAATAGCAATTCTGGCAGATTGCGAATCCAGAGTCGATTGGACCGAGAAACCTAGAACAAACCGGGAATTTTATTCACGATGAAAAAGGCAGACATATGATCCAGAATAGGGAATGATATTTGCTACACAAAAATTATAACATGAAATTATACAAACATTGAGAGTTGAATTTGTATTCAATTTGTGAAGTTTACGTATTATAAAGTTTCTGCTCTTGTTTTCGATGAAATTTCCCAACTTGAGACGTATACCAAAAATGTAATTACTTCTCATTTCTCATTTCCCCTTTACTCTCATGCAGAAAAAGTTTGCAAAAAAATTTAGTGATTGTTTTAGCGTAGAGTGCATATCCGAGCTTGAAGTGAAGCATAAGCTCGGCTTGCGTTATTGAAAAACTTTCATCAGCTGTACAAGCCAGCAGAGTTGTTTACCATCGACTTTTTTATGGACAATAAAATGCACTCGGATTTGTCGATGGACTTGGGTCCTCGAAGTTTGCCAGGGATTAAATTAGAGCGAATTCAGGTTGAAATATCATAAATAATGGCAAGCGTGACGATCGCTGTAAGCATAACGCCTGACCTCAGTGTATCAATCTATTTTTGCATATATATTATAATGAGGCATTGCATATTTATTTTTAGACTTCAGATCGAAAGAATGTGATGCGAATGCAAAAAAAAAATTTCTTTGATAGATCTAGATGAAACCTAGTTGCTGTTGGGACGTCCTCGTTCCGGTCCCTTGATTCAATTCTCATCTCACCTTACCTCGTTACGATACCATCATGATATGGGTAAAAAGGCGGTGTATTTCTTTTGACCGTATTTCATGTCTTCAGATTTAGATCGCGTGACTTGCTGATTTTATTTTTAATAACTCCCATTTTTGATAAAGTTGTGATTGTCAACTTTCTTAACTTTATCAACTTGATTGTTTAATAAACTTCCTTTCCATTAACGTGACTATTAAGATAGAACGCGATACCAAATCAGACATTTTTATCACTGGAGATTGTTGTGTTAGGACTGCAGAGTCAATTAAAATTGTTCTGCCGAAAAGGAGTTCCAGGTGATAAGTATCGCGTTTTGCTGTTGTACTTTTGTAAATTCCGCAACGAAATTCCATTCATTCGCACTTTCCACACGCTAATTTAATACTCGGCTGAGATATTTGAGAGTATTAATCGCCTTGCTGTGGAAAGGCCATTGGAACAAGGTTGCTTAAATTACGACTTCTACTTGTACAAGTTATCGGTACGCATTCGGTTTGCACTGAAAACGTGTGAAAGGAGGTTGTGTTCTTCATTCCGACTGTCTTTTATAATGCCAGTTTATTTAGTGCGAGTATTTAGTGACTGCTACCCGTACATTTATTTAGGAAAGTTTTTAACAACGCCTCATAGAGACTCCACTCCAGGCTCCTATGAGGAAATGGACTCGATCTTATCCTTTTCCTTTTCAGCATGGATCCAATTGTTTACATGACGAAACTTGAAATTCAACATTTACCTTCCAATTACATGGTTTCCTAAATAGATAAGGGGGTCAATTTCGTATCTCGGACGAAGTGAAATGTCGAGATGCTGCAGGGTTTGCAGAAAATTGCCTTAATCATCGGCTTTAATATTATACTTTCAAGTGGAAATGGTCAGTGTTGATACTTTATTCAAAATATACATGTGCAGAATATACGCAAGTCTCTTTGAATGCATTAGAATGATTAATAAGTTACACTCATTAAATTGGATCTAGTCAGAATAAATTATGTATTCAAATTGAGTCTATATCGTTTATACGAAAATGGGTAGAGCTATACACGCATTGAGTTCTATAGTTGTCAAGGAATTGGGTGCAATTTAATTTTCTCGTTCCACAAAAAGCATTTATGGTAAAATTCAACATTATTAGACAAATGAGAGAACCAGGTAAAGCTAACTAGTACAAAAGACATATAATTAAGTGACCGTTACTGGGTGTACTTAACGCGTTCGAGGCAAGGCTATTCGGTGGATCTAATCGATTGGCTCTACCTTCGTCCCTGACCTAGCCGCGCATTTACGTCAGAAGCGCGAAACTCGATTTCTTCTTACGAATTACGGACGTACCTTCAGACTTTCACACGCGCCCGACTCGTGTGATGTAATTACTATTCCCTCAAATCATGTATCCCAGTACATTTCTGCAGTTCGCGAATCTTAACCATTGCCGCACTTTGACCTATGCTCAATGAAGAAAGATTATTACTCGGATTATTATACTTAGTTACTCACTCCAACTAAACTGTGTTTAAAATTTAGAGAATTATGTATTATAAAATTAAAACGAGCTTCTGAAATTCTTTGTTTGTGAAGCTGGGAATTTAAGGACTGAAGATAAACAAAGGATATAAGAGGCAGATTCATCCTCGGATTCATCTCGAAGCATTTTTTCACATCGCTGATGACTTGCTAACTTGATTAGTAATAGTCAGTATAAGTTTTGTAGTGTGCGATTTAATTACGCCCAATGATCTTGAATTTGATTTTACCGCGACGAATCGATTACCTACGCGTACAAAATAGCGGCTATCTTCTCTTCAGCCGCCGATGCTGGCCTGGTTTCAATGTTAAACTGCCTTTGAGATGACTTACCTACATCGCCATCGCACACAGCGATAGCCATAATTGTATCGAGCGACCTAGTCGTTCGCTTTGCATGACGACCCGCAGACGGACAGTTAACCAAATCATCCTGCACTCGGTTTATGACGAGCTTATGGCACTCGTAACTGTATTTTATGGCTTTAAGTTAGAAGTCCTTCCAAAAGCTGCCATACTGATCACTTGCTCTATGCATACGGAACTCGTGACTGTCACAACGGTTTAGCAATCAACTTTGCATGGAGCATAAGTGAATCGATCATAATATAGGAGCAATTTAAACTAAATTAAACTCTCGACTCATTGGAGAAATGAGAAATATAATAGATTAGGAATATAATAGATTAGGAATATAATAGATTAGGAATAGAATAGATTAGAAATAGAATATAATGTACTGGGAACTTGTGAACAATAGGACGCCTAAATGTAAGTGATAGAGGGCTGATAATGATCGCATCTCGGCTAGCCAAAACAGTCTCATTTTCCAAAGTTGGAATGTAGCAATTAGCACTGGCTGACCGTAATTGACCCATTATCAAACTGTTGTTATCATTTCGAGATTAGTATACAAACTGATTGAAAATGAATAGACATCTAAACTTATTCAATAATCCAACATTCTAGCAGTGACTTTATTTCAATTGGTATTATAGAATTTCATGACCGATCAAAGTATACAAAACGCACACTGGTGCGTCATCATCTCATCATCATTAAAAATTAGCCGATTAAATCAGTTACTGTAGTAAAAATTGGTTTTTAAACGAGACATGACTTAAGAGTTTCACCTCGATGCTGAAGTCGATCGTAAAGCATATCTGCAATCGAGAATCTGAAGCGAGGTGAAAAATTCAGGTGCTTCAAGGACTAGGAGGGCTTGAAAAATGAGTTTCGTCCTCGGAGTGAATGTAATGCCTTCGCGGCCATCATTACGCGAACGGAAGGGTCTTCCAGGAGCAGGAAATTAAAGGTGTACACATTGCAACACGAGCACGACTGAATTGTACAAAGTGGGTCGTACCCGAATGAGAAGTGCAGTTGGTATGGTATATTATGGATACTATGGTTGGTACTGCATAAGTAGTGTGCACTGCACTTTGGAGTGAGTACCGGCCGCGATGTGCCGAGGCCTCTCTACTTCAGTACACAGGTACACAACGACTAAGGTGAGGTAGGTGAAGTAGGTAAATAGCCTACCGTTGACCCGTCACCTGCGTTCTCGTTCTATCGGGAGCAATGAGAGGTGGAAGAAAGGAGCACGGAGTGGAACTCCTCTTCTGCCTCTCATCCGTATGGTCGCCCTTCTTTTTTGGTCTCGTTTTATTCAAGGGAGATAATCTCCAAAAGTAGAGTTTCTTCACTCCCACGTTTCCAGCTTTAATCACCGTTTAACATTTAATATTCAGCATTCAGGCTCTGAAGCTTTTATGCAAAACTCATGAATATCATCATTATTCTCTAATTGGCGTTAAAGTAACCTTTAGCATTTAGCATCAAAACTGGATCATCATCAAAAGTGTACTAAATTAATTTAAACCTCAGGTCGGAAAAGCTAACTTCTACACTCACTGAATGATAATTTATTTTTATGTGGATTTAAAGGAGTGCTATTTTTTTTCCATGCTATTCAAAGGTATCCTAGTAATTGATTTTTTCCACATAGCTATACTCCCTGATTTTATTTAAAATACTTGTCTGAGACTAATTCGCGCATAAAATGCGTTGAAAGTCAACATAAAAGTAAAAATGTTCGGATATACTTCAGAGCAGAGTTTGAAATTAAAACGCTTCTTCCTTTCATCTTTCCCGACGGAATGAATCCCGAGTTCCGAGTGATCCGAGGGATGAAATAGATTGCTAGTGTTATCTCACTTCACAGAAGAACCTGTGAAGCATATTGGATAGAGAAACGAAATTTTTAACAGTCGTTCCACTCTTGGAAGTATATGAGTCGTAATAATTAAATTCTCCCTCTTAACAGATTTTTTTAAGGAGGATTGAAGTTGAAAGAAAAAATAATGTAATCTGAAGCACACTTTTGTCGCAATTTAAATGGTTTTCGTGACAGTCATTTTGCACTTGTCACGACTCTAATTTATGCGTTATTAATCGAAAAGGCATTTTCTTTGTCAATCGCAAAACGTATATTTAGACCTCTCTTATTGTCGACCTCGCGCTTATCGCACAAAGCCACTTTCTCTGCTTCTATAGGGTGTCCCCGGATTTATCTGGTTCCCTATAGGGGTGGTTATTATAAAATAACATCTTGTACTTTTTTTCTCGATTTTCAAGAACAGATGTGATTGATTTCATGAGCTGAAATCCCTAAAGTGTAGTAGTTATAAAATTCTTGATAAATTAGAATTCCTGATAAATTTCCTGACATGCTGCTTGTACTTTTAACAATGTTTGCGGAGTTTAAGAAAAAAAGAAAATGAGATTTCTTCTCGGATTTCCCAGTGAGTTCGAGAGACATGTTTTTATTATGAGCACACTGTTTTCGAGTTGTAATTTCCTATATTATTGATATCTTTTTGAAGACAAGGCGTCCTACATTCGACAGATGCCTCGTGTCCGAGTCCGAGGCTCAAACATGCCTCTCCCTTCCCTTGGTGCCACTGGTTTCTGGCCCCGGTTATATTTAGTCGATATTTCATCCGTTTTACGCTGAACCCGGTCAAGCTGATTATTGCACGGTGCTACGGCAGCACTGTTTTGTAATCAAGCGGATAAATCGCTCGACTTTGAGAACCTAATTTAGGGCAAGACACGTCAAAACCACCGATTACAGACACTTACGTCACGTGCCTCCTTGTTAATCGAACGATTTACAGTCAGAGTGCCGCAGTTTTCAATCTGAATTATTCCGTCTGCTATTGAATGCACCTCAAAAGAGATCGAAATTTAATTAAAGTAAAAGCCTTCATGTGAGTAATGATTGCGAGTGAGTGCAGACGATTCACAGTTCAATTTTTAAATTAGAGTTTTTCAGTTTGAAGCAATTTTAAACTGAAAGGTAGGAATCAGCAATTTTTAATTCCTCAATTTGTTAATATTTATAACCACCTAAATCCACAAGTCCTCATTTGAGTTAGAAAAAATCATTTGAGAATAAATTTCAATTGGGTCAACTTCAAAATATATCTATAGACTTGTTTCATGTTTGTATGAAAGAAAAAACATTTCTTCGGAACGTAAAATAAAAACCTCTTGTTGTAATCCAGCCTAATGAAAAAGTTGCAATTTTTCGGAGTGCTCTTTCTGTTTTGAAGATATTTTTCTACTTTTTCAAACTAGAACTTTTTAAGTACAGAAACTTTGCCTTTTACTTTTCTAAAAAAATATGACATTTTAGTTTAAAGATTGTAGTTTTCACCTGAAATTACCGCATGGTGAATAGTGCACAATAGAAAGTTAAGATTAAATGACAGTTTCTAATTTTCCACTCCAGTTTCTTATTTCGCGTTCAACTGCACACTTTCACACTCTTCAAGATAAAATTCTATTTGTGGTTTATATATTTAATTTGTGGAAAAAATATTGCTCTTTTATAAAGGGTGATGTGGAAGAAAACGATTACAGGAAGCTTGGAGGTTTCATCGGAAAGTAGAATATCCCGACTTTCACTTTCTCCCGAAGAAAATCATAGACTCGTGGATTACATATTATCTGCAGTATCTGCGATTAATGATAAGATACTAAATAAAATAATAAATGGTTCAACAGTTTCAATAAAGAACGTAATTTAGTAAAAGATTAAGTTCAAATTTAATAGCTATTGTAGATTATTACTTAAATTATTAGATTTTTTTTCAAATCAAGAGAAGTGACGCTTACCGTAATAAACTTAAATTTACCACGAATTTTACTTCAATTTTCTGCTTTGAATTTGAGCAACGATTCTTCTGAAAATAGATTTATGTCACGACCAGTATAGTCACTGACATACATTTCTTTACAATCCAGATGTCTGATTAATTAATACTTATCTGGACTCTTATCGTTACAAAGAAACAAGTGTAATTCGAATCAGGTTGATGTTTTATTCATTCAAACAGGTAACAAAGTATAAACTGGCCACTTGTTTTCTGAAATGAAATTTTGTTTTCATCTTCCAAATCTCAGATTTGAACAATTTATTTTCAAAAGGTTTAAAAATAACCGGAATTCAAATTCACTGACTCAAAATGAATAGATACCGGGCTCTGGATTATCTTACTTTAATTTTCATTAATTAGAATTAGTTTCTCTAAAATGTTAATTATCCTCGTCATTTCGTCATTGTTTACATAAGACATAACAGACTTCTTGAAGCAACTGTATAATCTTCTTTCCACACTCAACATTTCTAGAAATTGCGCTCAAGGTTTACCCTAATAGCTAAAACCTGGAAAACTCTTGAAGATCTTTTAAATCTTAGGCTGGTTTCGGGACAAGGCAACGATATTGAAGAAAATCGTGTAGCATGATCGCAGTGTTTCTCAAACTCCGAAGAGTCAGCGAGGCTGTGACCGCGTTTTACGTGGGCTAAGTGGCACGCGCCTGCTTGCCCTCTCTTGCCATCATTTCATCTTTCTTCATCTACCTTATTATTTTTCTTCTTTCTCACTCTTATATATATATATATATATATTCCACTCTCTCATATCAAAAGTCCCTCCCCTCTTTTTCTTTTTTATCGTGTGCAGTTGAATGGTGCCCCACTATCATTTTAATCCTTCTCATTTGTTATAGTGTGTATATAACTTCTCTTCTCTCTTACTCATTCGACGTCTCTCTTTTTCTCATAACGCACACTTGTACATGCTTCAGTCTCATTCGTGTGCTCCTTCACTTTCCCTGGCCTGTCCCCGGAAGCGCACTCGTTTACTCGTTAAAGAAAACGAGAACATCAACAGTCAACACATGTTGCTGGAAGTTATCTTTGATTTATTTTAAGTACCCTCCAAATTGAGTACAAAAAAATTATTTTTATATCTACTTTCCTCTTTAAGTATTATATTAAGATGGAGTTATATTAACTACAGAGTGAGCTCTAAACAGAATAAATCAATTTTTTTAAAAGAAAATCATTTTCTCTTCTTTCAAACAGAACCATTTTCATCTGGAAGCTTCGATCTAAAAAAATCTAATAAATAAATGAATGATTGGTCTACTCATTCGTATATGTAGTCATTTTCTAGTAATTCACAGAAGGTTTCTACTAATTCAGCATAGTATAAATAATGCTTACGTGAGTGATTTGTTTGTTGTCTTTTCTTTTACAAGAAGCTTTTTCCTTGTATCTACAAAGTTTATTTGACCTCATAAATTCTCGATCACGACAGTACTATTTAGTTCCATATAAAGAAATAATATTTGAAACGTTTAGGACAACCTGGAATTAACTAACGGCAAAATACTCGAGTTATGCAAATTTGAGAATGTTTAGAAGCAGGTCGTATCTCATCACTTATTCGAAGACTCGAGTATCTTTTATCTTTCGTATTTACTTTGCTAGCTTCGCATTTAGTATCTAGTATCTAATAGTATCTATAGTAAGCTTCAAGCCCTCGCCTCTTCTCCTTTCCGCCTGTTACTCATCAGCATCACCACGCTTTTCCATTACCCTCATTCGAATTTCCACGCCCCGCAGCTCCTATATATGTGTACATATATAAATTAAGCGTTACACATTTTACCACATTTATGCGAACAGACATTTATACACACACGCAAAAACACGACCCCATACTTTGCATAATCCGCCTCTCAATTCTGCAATCTTGCTCGGAAAGAAACTATGAAAGTAAAATACTTGATAGGCTTGGGAAATGTGAATTAGACCCTTCATTTTTATCCTTTTTTATTATGTTTATGGACAAATAAAGTTTTATTGTTATTGAGAATATTGGGAACAAGAAGTAAATTATGGAAGACTTTTTTGAGCATTAGAAAATTCGAGATTAGATTTTGAATCTAAAATCATTGTCCTCGATATGTCTATAACTGACAAATACGGGAGAACTAAAGAACTTCGAATTCAAGATATGTATTCCCCCCGAGTGAGAAAGATATCAATGAAGACTTTGTGATTGGGAGAGTTTTATCATCTAAACAGGTCCTATAAATAAGAAATTAGTACAAAAGGTCAACAAGGCCTTGTCAACGAGATTTTTTTGTCCTAGAATCTATTAGAGAAGAAATAAAAATGTCTGATCTTTATCTATTTTTTTTTCACTTGATAAAAACTGAATAGTCAAAACTGTCATCATTTGTTAACTGAATTAATGGCTTTATTAAATTAATCCGTTAGATAAATTAATTCTCGAGATAATGTCATTTTTTTAGTTAACCCATAAAGTCTTGTATCCATTATGTGCAATCTGAATTTTTCGACTGAAACCTGGCAACTCTGATTTTCACTCTCGCATTAAATATTCGTAAACACCAGTAATTTACTCTCAAAAATAAAAAATAAAAAATAAAAAATGCTATAATCGCCGTGGAAGAATTTTTGTGCGATGATGGTTTTTTGAGATTCATGGCGATCGTCACAGTGATTATACTGAGCACATTCTCCAGAAATTTATCACTTTCGCGAGGTTTAAAGTATCGTTTCGCAGAATGACACACGTAAATTTTCGTTCATTCGGGTGATGTTTATTACACAACGTCCAAACACTTTATGTATGCAGAGAAAAAGGAAAAAGGTAACTTTATTTCCAAGTCATACAACTCTCAACTTATAGATATTAAATACACACAGAAATTTACGATTATCGTAGCAAATATTATTTGCAAACTTGAAACTTACTTATAATTAATTTCATTATAAGTAATACTACTTTCCAAGGATTAAACAAAAATTCTCGTGTCAAGAGATTTAAAATTCGTTTATTATTTTTGTTAATGAGGAAAAAAGAAGCATATCAGTAGGTTGACAAATTTGTATGGCGCCGTGGTATCACTTTCACAATGATTTTTTCCAGAAGTGCAATGAAATTTAATGTCGATTTAATTGCCTTTACGAGGATGTGACCCAAGGGCAGAATATTTGATTTATCTATTTACGTATCTCGCTATGTCCCTCAATCGCTTGTTCATAAATCACGAATACCCAACACGCTCGGCTGGCCTATTTAATTTAACGAAGCGAACCATTGACGGGCCTATTCAACTCGACGGCGACGCCGACGACGACGAGGTCACATCCCACAACGGACCACACCCGCGTGTTCATATACCACGAAATATCACACCAATCGCGTGAGCCATGCTATCTTTTTAACGATAATTTTTAATCATGCTAACGATATTTTTTTTATCGCGAAAAAAATTATTTCTTAATATTAGCTGATTAGTTGATTACCTTTTACCACTTCTTCATTACAAGTTTCACACCCTGATCAGCGCTTAACCCATTTTATTTTTACTTTCTAACATAACAGTTTTCGAAGTATACATGAGGTAAAGAAAGACATTTTAAAACGAATATATTTGAGGCCAGTTATGACAAAGGTGAACATAAAAGTCTCTCTTGTACCAATAAGGTTGTAAATATTTTATAGAACTGTATCTGAAATATGTTAGACTTATATTAGCGATTTCTATCTTCGCCTTTCCCTGTTGTATTAATTTTTCGACTTTTTCTGTGCAGTTATGTGGGTATGTAGGTGGGTAGATTGCACAGCTCTCGGCCCCGCTGAAATCTGTGGTAGCTTGTGTGCGAAACCGTTGCACTGGAACACGTGCTACTTGCACATGTAAGGTACTCAAAGTGTTCATGAGTTTATTGGGAGTATGGTGGCTGAGTGTGGTTAGCCTAGAACCTCTAGAATCTCTAGATCAACGATACATACTTCCTCGTAATGCGAGATCCTCTGGAGGAAGCGACGATGATCTCCTGGAGCAACCAGAATGTACGATCTTCTTTATTGTACAAATCTCGGTCACTGGTTTTACTTCTCGCTACTAAGATAAAACTTACACAAGAACAGACAAACTCTACTCTAATAATAACTTTACTATAATAACCTGATCTCATAAACTGAACCTTATTTTCGAAGAGCAACATTTTAAAACAATGGACCACATTTTACAACAATGGACCACATTTTACATTTGATGTATACATCATCTCTTACAGAAATATTTATACTCTTCATACAGAAAATAAGGAAGCAGTTGAGAAGTTTAGCCAGCTGATTTTCATTAAGGCGCATCTCTATCTGAATTGCAATCAGCGAAGTGGAGGTTACGATCGGAAAATTTTGTTCCAAGTCTTGAGCATTACATTCGTTTAATTTGTCTTCGGGGTTACTGCGAATAAAGCTAACTTCGATTAGGTCACGGACGAGCAAGGTGGTCGATAGCGTAGCAGTGCGGAATGAAAAATGGTCTTTCACGATTAACCTATCTTGATTACTGCCTAGTAATTGACTGACAGCATTCGTTGCAATTTTCAGCGGAGGGCAATTTTCATTGTCGTTAATCAACGACAGTGTGCGACCCAGGGAAATATCACTTGTGTCGCGGTACTATGTTGTCAAACCGGACATGACTGACACACTTTCAGCCCTTTTGTGACAAATTCTAATTCTTTCAGTTAATATTTAAATCTATATCACACTTCCTGTTCATTGACTAGCAAACCTCTTCAGTCTTCATACTTAAAATTTGAGTATGAAGAGTATTGCTTTGAGTATTGCATAAGTTTGACAATTGCTTATTTGAATATGTAATGTGTGGTGTATTACATATGTTCCGATTGAGATTGAATGCTGCACAGAGTGAGGGAACCCTTTTACAATGAGATTGAATAAAAAATCCTGATCGGTAATCCATTGGGCTGAACTTGTTTGGTGTGATGGATATATCGTTGGACGCTGGTGTTCACTTTCGAGATTGCATCACCTCCTTATTAATGGAGGTCGATTAAATGACGTAGGTTATGCACCCGTTAGCCACGAATCGAGTGTTGCATAAAGGTCTCGCAATGATCTGGATCTAGGTCTTCTTGCAGGGCTTGGCAGGACTCGAGCTTTGACCCGACTTAATAACTCCACCCATCCAACAACTCAAGGAAGTAAAACGATCTTAGTCTCCGGTTAAATTTCTAAAATGAGTTTAAAAAGCCCTCATTGTCAAAGAAATGCGTTTATTTGAATCCCCTTATTTTTACCAAGGATTTTTTCCGGAACTAGGACAAGATTAAAAGGACATTATTTTTAAAACCGAATTGCTTATAATAAAGTACAAACGACTTTCAAGAAACGCATACGTAATTTAACGGTTGTAAAGTTCCAGGATCAAAAATGACTCTTAAATAAATCGGCTTTCGTTTAGTGTTTAGTTGACCTACCGGAATAAATTAAAACGTCATTTTCGAGTCACTTTCGTATACATTTTCGAGTCACTTTCAATACAAACAAATACAAAACACCCGTCAACTCGGGTTAAAGAGTGATGCATTCGAGCGAGATTTAACAAGAAAAAAACGAGATCAATATATTTTCTCGATTTTCAAGAAAAAATATTGATCTTTCTATCATGAACTTCAGAATTTATGTCTTTTAGATTAATAATTTTAACAGTATGTAATATAACAAAATTTTCAACGATAACAATTTTTAAGTAGATGATAAAAACGTGGTACATAAAAAATCATGAATCGTATTTACTTTTTTGCTTCTTTAGTGTCTGTTGATTCTTTTCTTAACAATTTAAAAAGTTTTTTTTTTTCAAAATTTCAAGAGTTTATATACAAGCGAAAAGTTCTTGTCTAACTTGTCTTGTCGAGCATCACTGCTAGGTAAGATGTTTTCAGTTAAAAAAGGAATAAAATCGTTGAAGGTTTTAACATGAAGAGTGTGTGTTAGACTATGAGAGTGTTTGTTGAGGAAAGTTCATGAGGTTTTGGTTCTGACAGATTCACGAAATTGCGGGCGAGCACTACCGAGATAAAGGGAATAGTTCCGTTTAACGTGCCGGCAATAGAGAAGTTATTTAGGTTTCGCATAAATAGTTGCTGGCGCATGTTCTCAAGTTTTCTTCGGTATACCGCATATTACAACGAAGCACCCGTTTACTGTCCGGTTTGGTAATAAACCGCCAATTGCCTGCTTCTGTCGATATTAATGGTTTCGAGTATATTCGTCTCGAGCGATTTACTACGATATTTAATTTATAAATTAAATCCGGGCGAATTGCTTTATAGAATTATTAAATGATTTGTTGAATTATCAAACGATATATATTTCGATCATGAATCGTCGATATAAATTGAATTTTAAAATGCTCTCAAACTTTAAAGTCTTTTCCTTCTTCAGTTTCAAAAGAGAATCTGAATTCTGAATACTCAAAAGAGTAAAGTCTGAATCTCGTAAACCTACTCTGTATGACATTTTGCTGAAGGCTGGGTAATCTCGGTATTCTCATTCTCATGACATGGTCGAGTATTAATTGTCACTTAACATTGATGTTGTACTTCCCGTTATTATGTGGCAGCAAAATGGGACAAATGAGACGTGTCCCCAAATGCAGATTTGTATCTCTCTCTATTTTTCTCTTCCGCTATTGTGTTCTCTCAACTTCCGAGGAGATTCTCCTGCATCCGGTCTTGTGGAAACCCCACGCCTGTCGCTGCCAACGGATAGGATCGTCTGTCTATCTGGCCAAGCCCCTGAGGTAATACAGCACCGGGAGTGAAAGCGACACGGTGAACCCGCTTACCAAGCTGCCATCAGCCATACACTTTTACTCGATCCAAACCCTGTATTCGGATTATAATACCTTCGTGCACAACAGTCCCTGGCATAGTTACCCAGGTTACCAATAGAAAGTTCATTCTGGCCGGTTACTCGATTCCCATATCGTGCAAAAGCCTTTTGTTTCGGCCATGCCCAAACAAATATGTATATGCCCACATTAAACATGAAACTGCTTTCAGCTCCTCTGAAATCAATACAAGTACTCAAAAATCAAATCGATGATTAATTCTTTTGTCCTTGGTCCGTACAAAAAGAGCAGTAAATTTTCTAAAATATCAGAATGGTATGTCTCGAAGATACTAAGAGGGTTCGCGGTTCGTTGTGGGGAACTTTTTTGTTCAAAAAGTCGATTTTTCAGTGTCGTGAAAGCCAGACGAGAGAGTAAAGGCAAAAGTCGATATAGGTTGACGGGGCTTTAGACTTAAAAGCAGGGAACGTTGAAGGCGAAAAAAACGAATATCCCATCGAGGGTTACTTCCTATCGAGGGGATACATAGATATAGAGGAGAATTAGGAACCACCTTCAAACTTGCAGAGGGTTTGCACCCTACAGTCTGGAGTTGAACGAGTGTGGATGGGACTGGTCAATGGGTATGGGGCCCTAGTGCCGCCCTTTACCGATTCACTTTCGCCGTTATTGTCTTCATATGGCATATGGCTACCTTTGTTCCAAGCATTTCGTTTCTTTTAAACCCTCACACTCTTACGACTTACTACAGTGTGTCTGAATGAGCGAAAAACAAGGGTTCCTGATACGTTCATTAAAAGCAAAAGGGATTTGTTTTTTTCTTGGAAATTTGTATTATTCCACTGTTAGTAAGCCTCTTCTAAAAGTCTATCTTTATATTTTTGGATACTAATACTTATTTTTTCATTATGGTCCTTTTTCTTCTAATAGACCCTTATATTTCTTATTTCTTTCAATAGGATCCTTGCTATAATCTGAAGGTTCAAGGTTCTCGATGATTTTATACTATTGGACATTTTAAAATTTTATTGTCAACTCTGAGAAAGTGTATACCTTGAGAAAGTGTACTTTATATTTAAAAATTTCACTTCTGCCTCTTTTTCTGGGTTTTACGAGAGGCTGAAGGACAAGGATCAGGTAAAGCAATAATAAGATTCGAGAGATCTAAATTTCTAGAAAGTACAGAGTTTCATGCTCGGTTTCATGACAATCTCTTCTTCTTGAACTGGTAAAAACGAACGTTAGACTGGGAACACTGGGGAATACTGACACTAAGCTCTGAACAAGTCCCTCACATCTGCCACCCTCTCACCGGTCACCCTCGCTGGCTTCAACGAATCTGACGGTTTGCTTTACGGAGAGAAAGAGGAGCCTCTCTCGCCTTATTCCATCTGCCACCCACAGAGTTTATTCCCGATTGTGTGAGAATAAATGTCGAAAAAAAGCTTTGTCCTCTAGAAAATGCTCTTTCGAGTCCCTATAAAACCTCAGACCTCCTCTCGAACCTGATCGACCATTTTCAATCGCTTTTATCCTGCTATTTAAATATCAGGATAAAATTCCTTGGCCATGTGAATATATGAATCTCTTGACTCCTTAACCCTATTTTTACAGACCTATGTAGTTTACTACTAGAGTGGACACAAACAAGCTTACGTCAGTTTGACTTATAGCCTGAAAAAAAGGTGATCAGGAAATTCAATAAGAAGGAACGAAATGGAACCAGAACAATGATTCTTTTTTGAAAGCACAATCCACTTTCCTCCACTAAGATCGATACGTCATCGCTTGCTTTTCGAATCCTTGAAAACGTCTCAACTTTCTCCTCAGCTTGCCACGCTTTCTACTTTGTTTCCTCCACCTTTCTTTCCATACGTTCTCTCTAAGGTCCGAACAAGAGGATTCACGATCTTAGACGGAAGGTAATTGGAAGTGACCTGAAAAGGGAAACGAGGTCTTGGTACCTCTCGAACTCCTCGACACACGACCGCAAAACCGAACCGGGCTTTGTTTTGGAATACCAAATGGATTATGAGCCGATTAAATGTTTATCATAAAAATTCCTCTAATATGATTTTTTAAAAAAATATTTCTATATGAATCCATCTTCCACGCTGTTTTTTCTCATTTAAAATCGATTACATCTCAGTCGAATGGAGAGAAGCCTGATGAAAGATCTGTAGAGCACTTCTTGCAAATCTCGTGCAAAAACCTCAACCCTGTATAGCGGCAATGAGGTCACTTTTTCTGCTCGCAATCTCCCTTGATATCGACTTTAACTCTTAAGTGGTGTTCATGGTGCGCTAAAAAAGCGTGAGACCCGGCGATCCTTACAGATACGGAGAGAAGTTATATAGACGAATGTGGAGTAAAACTTAGCGGACTGGAGTGGCATAATCGAGGCTCGAAAACGAGACGAGACGCGAGGTGAAGAGAGTTGACCTACTGTCGCAAAGTGGCTCAGGGCCGTCGTTGTCCAAATCGCTTCCCCACCCTCCTCTTTCGACCCATCATCCGGTGTACGTATATGCGTTTTACTCGCATGTATTTTCTATCCAACTGCTTCCATTTTGTCCCCCATATACCCCCTTCCCTTTAACCTCTGAATTTCCCTTGACGAAAAATGAAACCGCCCTATTTCGGCCCCCAAGTAGCTCAGAATGGTTCAGAAAGCTTCTGCAAATAGTCGAGATGCTGCTAAAAAACAATTTCACGAGTCTAATAAAATATTGCCTGGAGAAAGGGAGAAACGTCTTTACGTCTTGTACAACTTCCGGTGAAACCGTTCTGAAATATTGAGCAATCTAAACTCCTGGAGGTAATTCTTATACCATGTTTGCTAAAATAGACTTTTGACTATGACACTGATTCTAATTTTAAGAGTAAGACCTGAAATTTATTTCTTGTTGTATTGACCTATTATAGTAGGTCTTAGGTTTGTAAATGACAAGCCCTAAAAGTTCTGTGCCAGGTAGTTTGAATTTGAGGCATGAAAAAGTGGATGAGTAGCCTCGTCCCTATTTCCCTTATTTTATTTTTATCATCCTTTTTAAAATCTAGTCATATTTTCAGTCAAGAATTTCATAGCTAAAATAGTTATTTTAAAGCATTGATATTTGGTAAAATTCTAGTTTTAATCTTTCAAGTTTCTATTATAACTTTGTTTATCCTATACACCTTCTCAAATAATGCAATGGCATAATCAGCAAAAGAATGTTAAGAATGGCAATTTAAGCCTACTACTGTACATTTTTATGCATTCTTGACCGAGTTCTTGACACACAAGTCCCTTATTTTTGTAAAGTCATTTATGCTCTTATCGTTGCTGCATCCCACGTGAATTAGCAAAGATTGAAAAAGTTAATTTTCGCATGCGACAAGCAAAATACGTCAGCAAGATCGAAATCATCAACCGTTCTAAATAATCCACGTTTTGTTGACTGGTTAAAGCGTGAGAAGCAGTGCTCGATTGCATTATCTCGGGTTTATCAAATTGATTCGAGTCATGGAAACGCCCCAACACCCTATGTTATAAAAATACCCACATTAGCAAACGTGCTTCTCCTCGACGCCCTTTACAATTTTATTACAAGGTTTCTACACTCCCAAGTACCTTTTAGAAGTAACAATACAATTTACTTTCATCATCTTGCCACCGCGCTTTATTTTCATTGATTTATTCGAGGCTTGCACAAGCTGCTAATTTTCGATAAGTTTCATATCGTAACATTATTTCTTACAATTGAGATAATATTAAAACTTTATGTAATTTCTGCAAAAAACAACTGAAGCTGACTGAAGTCATTGTAGAGTTTGAATGCTTCAATTTCAATTGATACGCTGTTAATATCACTCTAGCTTTATATTGTACAGTAATTTAAACATTAAAATTACTTTCATTGGTCAATTAGAGATAATTTGAATTTCATAGAAAGTCCAATTCTCTCGAGTCATAAGAAGTTCTCTTCTGCGATGGGAAAAGTTATCCTATCTACATCTTCATGTTTCTTATTCTTAGGAAAGAGATTGTCAACAACCTATGTAGATGAACTTCATTATTATTACTCCACAATCCATCACAAACTTGAACGAAGTCGCGCCTCGTGCAGCATTTGAACGATTACTGTTCATTCGCATAATTTATTACAGCTATTACATTTAATATGAGTGCAACTTGCTCAGCATAATTCATTGCTGTGCTCGTTTATTTACATGTACATTAAATCACAGATGAGTTTCGTGTTTCGTCTTTAAACGAGGATATATTTTACAGAAATGAGAGGAGAAAGTCTGATAAGGATATGTGTAACATTTTATTTAAATAGATTGTGGTTATCATCAAGATTTAAAAGCATATTTACATATTTAAAGTTTATGCTTTTTTATGGTTTTAAAAAGTAGACATATTGTGTCTATTGAAATTCACACAAACGTTTGCAATTCAAAGGTTTAGTTGGCCACTTTCGTTATTTGCTCCCGCCCACGTACCGGGAGTGAAAATCACTTGGTTGACCCAGCCGTTGGGACTTTCGAATTACCTCTTTTCTATGGTTTGCGCCACTCGCTATTTCACTCAGTCGACCATACAGTTTTCACCATTCATTCCTTTGTTTTAAAAGATGTTTTTTTTTTATTTTACGCACTTCTCATAATTAGGGTAAATACCCCAATAGATGGACGGTTAAGCAAATTCTCATGTTCCTTTAGCAAAACAATATAGTAAAATATAAATAATTTAAAATTAAATAAATTTTATTTATGTAAAAATATGTAATTAACTAGAAAAAAATAACTAAAACTTTGTTAATTTTCGTAGTAATTAACAAAAAAGGAAAATTTAAGAAAAAAGCGAAAACCCCAGTAGATGGACAAAATCTCCAATAGATGGACAGCCAATACCAATAGATGGACGCTAAATTTTCTTATTTTTTTTTGATTTTATTATTTTAATACTATATTTATAGCTTTGTTATTGAAATATAAACATAATCAAATGTACATACCTTATTTTTTCCATTCATTTTTAATAGTAATAACAAACAACGTTTACCGGCTAGCTGTCACATGCTTACTAGTGGCGGCGCTCTCGAAGCAAAACTTCAAGACGTCAAATTTAAATAATTTTTTTTATTATTATTTTAAATAAAAAGATTAAAAAAAATTATTTTTTGCACTCAGAACTTTATGTAATCATAAAAAACAATTATGACTTCACAATTTCGTTCTTAAATTTAATGTAATTGCTTTTTGAAATAATATTTGTCCATCTATTGGGGGGTGTCCATCTATTGGTGTATTTACCCTAGTAAGGCGACCTGCAAGTGAAATTTCAACGTAAAATGTTAACTATGGCAGCTCGTTATTTATTTTTCTTGTATTATTTTTTAAATGGAAAATTATATCTGCGCCCTCTAAACTTCACCTATTTCAGTACAAAATTTCCCTTTTTTTGCAAAAGAAACCTGGTTGGCGAATTATTAAATATGAATTTTTTTTTTTTTCAGGTATTCGTTCGAAGATTCTTTGAAACAACATGAAGATTAGACTGATTAGAGGTGTGGTCAGAAGTAAGTAATCAAATAACTTTTGGTATAGTTGGCTTGGAATCAATGACACCGAATATATTAAGCACAACATTTTTAGTTAAACTTTTAGAGTATATATCAACAAAAAAAAAAACCCCATATATATGGCGCAACCATATATATGGTTGGTGCAACCATAGTTTGGTCAGCGCAATCAAAAAAATAGATAAGTTAAGCAATTGAACGGTTGCGTTGACCAAACTATGGCTGCAGCAACCATAACTATGGTTGCCCCATATTTATCAATATATATGGTTGGCCCAACCATAGTTTTCTTTCCGTGTGCACAATCCAATACACCCGGGAACACCCTGGTCATTGGTTCGATCGTCGGTAAGTTTTAAATGTCAAATTTTGTTATTGTGGCTTACGCGTGGGAAACGGACACGAGCCATTCTTATGCCATGCTTTTCCCATTCTTAACCCATTCTTATGCCACGCTTGAGCCACGCAAACTTTTTTCACGCGGAGAACAACGTGCACGAATGTTTGTCATGACCATTATTTATTATTTATATAATTTACAGGGATCACAGCCGGTCCTCTATTTCCTCTATTTTCTCTATTTTGAAAATTTTCCTCTATTTCCTCTATTTTGGAAAATTTTCCTCTATTTCCTCTATTTTTAGCCAAAAACTTGAAATTAAAAAATAAAATTTTAATTTTTACACCAAAACGAAAAATTGAACAAATAAAAAAGTATAAGTTTGGAATAAAAAAGTATACCATTACTTGGTAATTTACAGTAATCTAATATTTTTTTCAGTGTTCAATGGAATGTGATACTAATTTAATAAATTATGAAGCCGTAATGTGCTGTTAAAATTTGGAAAAGACTATTAATTTCTAGTAATAATATGTTTTTCATTGTAAAGTCGTAAATTTTATTCTAAAATTTTCATAATTTATGAAATGGCTGTAAACTGTTAAGCTACAACTGATGTTAATTAAATCTTTAGTATTGTTAAAACAATAAAAGTATTGTAATACAATTTTTATTAACCTTGATTCACATACTATCCTTCATTTAAAAAAACGTCCTTCAAAGGTCCTCCATTTTTGGAAAAAAGTCCTCTATTTTTGGAAAAAAGTCCTCTATTTTTGAAAAAAAAGTCCTCTATTCCTCTATTTTAGAAAGAATAGAGACTGTGATCCCTGAATTTAAGATATTTATCAAGTGTTTAGGTAAAATTAAAACAATTTCACACCTAAGTGATAAGATACTCATATTTAATATACGTTATTTTTTGGCATTGAAAATTGCTAAGGACGCGAATTATCAGCATTGCATGTGCGATAGTAACGGTATATGAGTATTTTTGTCGAGTTTCAGTATAGTTGTCACGCGTAAGTACACGTGAGTCTTTTTACACGCAAGCAGTATCGTCACACAGATACTATAATATGGGCGTAAATCGACCTTCGCATTCTGCTTTCTAGAAAGAAAAAGGGTCTTGTCGCATTAAAAATTAATGCGTACGGGGTCACCCGAATAAATCTGCAAGGCTAATAAATAAATTAAAATTTAAAAAACTCGCAATGCACCGCACTTGAATCGAAACGCTTTTAAAGTTTTAAACGTTTTAACCTTTCTATAAATTCCACACTTATAGTAATTGAGTTTCTGGTAATTAAAGTATCACAGTACTGTTTTTATCAAAGGAAAACTTTTCTGCACTCCTATTAGTATCAACTCGATTAAACAGCTTTCAATACACTTTATCATTCAATATCAATTCCGCAGTCAATATCGTCAATACTATTTGAAGTACCTTAGATGATATCAAAAAATTAATAGTCGAAGCATTTCCGCTCTCTGTTTGAATATCTTGATGTTCAAGCAATAATGAGTTTCATGGTCGCAGTCGGCGCTAAACCGCGGAACCAAAGTAGCTAGAATAAACTTTAATGTGCGCGCGTGGAAAATGAGAAGGATAGAATTAAGGCCTTGGATCGGATCGCGCTGTTTGCGAAAAAAGACGGTTCACGCACGTGTAACACCCGCTACCGATATGATCGTATGTTATTATTATATTTACGTACATAATACGTACAAACAATCTAATGAATGTATAATGTGACATATCTATAATGTATATTTACGGAAAAGTATAGTTCGCGTACATCTACACAGAAATATGTCTGCTCGTGGTCTAATCTATACATTATACTGATAGATGTACACATTAGTGTATGTGACGTACAAACTAAAAGTCTACTTAGATCTTAGACTTCGGTGATGAACAAATGGGAAGAGATAGCACAGTTGGCTACGGCAATTTGTTCCGTGACACGGGTTATCCGTGCCTCTATTGTGAAAACGTTCAAGTGACATCACTTGTCCTCGGTTACATAAAGACGTTCCAGCTGACACTACGATTCCTTGGCGCGATTATGTTCATGTTAAACTGTTGACGAATTACACTTTATAGTCTAATATTCTATTGCGAATGTATTCAGGGTGGCAGCTTGACCAGAAATAATGAAGAAAGCGGGAATCAAAGGGAATTTTATTCACCGGGCAGAAACTTGGAAATAAGTTTTCATTTTTAATAATTATCTATACTATATGAATTCGGTTGAACTTTCAGACGTCTATTTTGACGATTTTTTTGCATTTAGAATTTGTAGAATTTAAAAGAATTTTAATTGACCGGGAAAACTGAAAATTTTGATCGGGAAATGACGAGTTTGAAATCATCCGCTGAATCGCCACCCTGATATCGCTATCTCTGAAGCACTTTGACCTTCACAATAAGCATGAGCGTTAATGGTGGATGAAATGTTATCCTTTCGCTGGAGGCTGAATAAAATTAGAAAAAGGTGGAGACCAGGAAATGAAACTTTGCTCCGAGAACCCTGAAATAGCTAAAAGATCATAATTGATCGTATGATCATGAATTTTTAGAACATTAATTTGCAGAAGGAAATTTTCTTGTTCTTCAACAACTTCAGTGTTTTACGCTAAAGTAGGAAAGAAATATGAAAGGCAGCGTGATAAGCTCGCTTGGAAATTTCTACAACAGGAACAATCCAATCTAACAGTCCAGGAAAAAAGCAGTGGAGCTGGAATAGTTCTGGATAGTTGAATAGGCTCTGGATATTTCCTGGATCGAAGTGGATTAAGCATGACTCGGCAGATGAGATCCACCGTATTCACAATTAATAGCAGTGAACGTGTGAGTACAGGCGACCATCGAAACGGTTATTTTAGACGGTGAGGTCGCCTAGGACGAGTAAAAAGAGCTCCGAGGACGCCCTGTACGGCTTTGAGCTCCTCTCACTGCTCTATTCGCTCTATTCCACAAGCCAAGCCCACGACCGCGACGTAACCCCAGTTCGACCTCCAACGTTTCCGGTTTACCTCCCTTTCCTAATCGCTTTCGATCCACGACGCTTGACCAACACAAAATCACAAATTTCAAGTCTTCTTATTTTTTTCGTTAAATTTATTTTCTATACAATAATCTGGTGTACCTTCTGTATCACAAGATACATAAACCGTCTTTCAACGGTCAATAATCTGTTCTCTGTAAGCAGTGCTTACTGGATTACTTTCCTCATGGTAACTTCTGAGTACTTTAAGTTAAGGTGAGCTGCTTTCAATCTTAGCAAAGTTACGAGTCACTGAGTCTGAAGGACTTGGGACTAAGTAGTTATGATCGAAAGCCACTCCTTTCTGAATTTATAATCGATTATCCTAATTTTTTGGTTGCGAAATAACAGCAATGGTTTTTATAATAGGGGATTTTTAAGGAGTTGAGTGCGTTAAATTTATTCGGGGGCGTGATATTCTATTTTTCTGCTTCTTCACGTGAAGATTTATTGTAAAAAATGCATAATCTTCATATTAAAAATGCCTCATTGGAGGTTGAAGTTCTTTTAACGGCAAAATATATTTCTTCATGAGGTTTTCTGCAAACATTTAAAGTTTTATATTTCTAGCGACAAAAGTAGTAAATTGACATTCTTTATCAAACAATACCTAAAGTTTCTTTTGAAAGACCGGAGGAGTGATATTCAAGGACTTTTACGAAATAACTTTTAATAACTGATTCTCGCTCATTTGCATTTCTATATTCAACCCACTTTTGCACACGACAGAAATATACACAGAAGTATTTCGAGGAAGGAAACTTAAATACGCTTTTGTTGTTAAACTCTGCTCAAATAATAACGTACACAATGATCTAGTTAGTATATATAACTTTCTTAAGAACCTCTCACTGCGCATATTAACAGAATTCAGATTTACTTTATATAATCTGGAAATAAATTACGAGTAGAAAACAGAGAGGTAAATAATTGTGTAACATCTTTTCATAAAAAGATCTTAAAGACTTGCCCTTCTCACTACAGCACGATTCAAGATATTTCCTTACATTCGTGTATATATGTATAAAAATCAAATACATACGGAGTATACTTAACAGCTAGCATAGTTCTAAGTATGTGTTCGTAACCCGAAGTATCGTCAACGAGGAAATCGATTAAATGTCATACTCATAGCGAATGCATCGCGCATTTTACTCGCTTGGTGAGAAAAACGTTCTTCGATCAATCTGCAATATGGCAGTTCAACCATAGGTTGAATCGACCAGGGAATAAAAGATTTATCGATGATAATCATTAATGGCGCTTTCGTGATTGTGCTTCGTGAAACTAAACCCATCTTTCAATTCCCAAAAGCATGAATTTTTTAAACACCTCACTCCTCTCTAAACCTACCCTGAAAACACTTTTAAAAATGTATTGCCTCAGCTTCTTGATGCCTTGAATTAACTAAATTCCAAAGAATCATTTTTAGCTTAGTTGTCAAATAATAAAATTAATGTAGCTGTAGCAGTGAGACGAGAAAGTTTCAATTTCGCGGGTTAGGCAAGGTTAGGCAAAGAACCCTGACCACAGATGCGGGATGAGGAATTTCCTAGGCTTCCAGAACAATTTGATGATAGGTGGAACGAGAAAGGATCTTCTGGGTGGTCTGAATATTTCGGATTCTGGGTTTAAAGACTCTAAACGAGTTCTAAATGTAGGAGAATCCTCTTTCAATTATATAAAAAGTGGTACTTTCTAAATTAAATTAAAATGTTGAATGAAGAGATTTTGCAAGGGTTTGACTTTGTATTTTGTGCTTTTGTAAAAGGAAAAAACTTTAGTGGATCGGAAAAAGCGCCTATCTTGAACAGGTTTTTTTCTTCTCGACAGTTTCGATGGAGTTGATCATTTTTCATTTTTTTAGAGAAAAGAAGGACGAATAAGTATCAAAGTCGAGTAGAATGCATTTGTGCGAATACCAAAATGTATCGTGCATGGACTCGAGCAACTCTCCCGGGCGGATCAATGAACTACCCTCGTTGTACTGTTACTCTACCTACCTTTCATGATTCAACCCCTGCTATTCTACTGTTTCTCACATAATTCAGCCAACCCTCCCACATAGTCGCGCCAGTCAAGGGATTGACTGTCTGCGGAAGCTATAACTTGATAAATACTACCAGATTTAACATTCTATTTCATTTAAAATTTAGTATCAAATTTTTAGCATGGCTTATCAGAGGTGATTTGATATCAGTATTATCAGTAACCTTGAAAACTACCTGATAATTAAATTACTGTATCAAAGTTCACAATTCTGTGATTAGTTCTAAATACATTAAGCACTATCTTGCATTAAATCAATGGAAGGGTAGTGTAATCACGCAATGTTTACGATTTTTCTTTATTTGTTGTTTGCAAGTGGTATAAAGGGAAGCGAAAGGACAAGTGAAGTCAAGCGATTGAAAGTGGAGGTAATTTCTGCAGACGAGGTGAACGCGAAAAATTGTAAAGAAATTGCACGTGCGGTGTCTGATTTTCCGACTCTTCACGTGGAACAACCACAGCGGACAAGGTCAGCAATCAAACCTGCTCACCGTCTCGCTTCTTTTTATATTCGATAGCTAACTTGAACTATACATAAAACTGACGCAGCTGGATTGCGTATCGGTAGGATAAGTTCGTGACGAAGATCGGAAGGTCGCAAATATAACTGAATTTATCGATCTTCTCTTACGCAATGGAAAAAACAATATGCTGCATGTTCTATCTCATCCTTCTTACAAAAGTATGTCTTGTGATGAATATTTTATAACATTTATATGAAAATTCATGTTCGGTAAAACATCTTTGAAATATTTAAACTATAACATGTTTCATGATGCTGATGGTAAAAGCTTAGATGAGATAACACATGTATGGTATGTGAATATTATAAATGTCACCTTGTATTACATATGTGAAGCATTCATCAGCTGCTCGATTAGCAACAGAGTGTTAATTTTCTAACCTCAAGTCTCTTCACTTTCTTTTCTCTTTTTTGCTTGCAAAAACTTGTTTCCAACCAGCATCATTCAACGCTTTCGATTTCGATAATGTAAACTTATAGTCTTAAAGTGAAGACGATTGTGAAAATTTCACACCTGCTCACATCGGGGTACCATCTACCTCTGGACAAAGTGTCCTATGAGTTTCTCAGTGTAATTACCTTGGCCGAGTTGAGTGTAGACCGCATCGGATCTCCGACTTGACTTTGACTCCATTATCACGCTTATTGTATGCACACGTTTGTGCAGCTAATGAAACGACGTATAGGACCTTTCTTCAGATTGTATCTGTTCTAAATTACCTCATTTCAGGTAAAATTAACAGTATCCTTGGTTAAAATCATAGAATCTAGACCGATTAGCTTCGTACAATATTTGGGTATATATAATTTAGGCTTATAAAATAAAATAATAATAATATTATAATATAAAATTTACGTATACATATCATAATCTAAGTATTGATGCATAATTCAGTACGTATGTTAGATCATGTATGCATTAGAAATTTATATTTTGATACACTCATTGATATTCATCACTCGAAGATGAAGAGAAAAGTCCATCAAGGGTCAAAGTCAAAGACGTGGAACTCCACTTGAATTGATAGCATCAAACTTTCCTTTCAGATTGAATCCAATTTCAGTTAATAAATGATTCAACTTCCCGAGATTGAGGTATTATAATAGGATAAAACGTTTCAATATTTTAGAAACCATCTTATAAGGCTTTCATTAGGATACTTTTCAAGTTTATAGGATTATAGTATATACATATAATAGACTTATCTATACCTTTTATTATGTTAGCTTTTATAGCTTACTTTTACAATACACATAGCACACGTGTTCTTTTAACAACCTTCCGCATCTTATCTTGAATCAATAATCGTTCTCTCGTATCTATTAGATCAGCTGAAAGCAATTCTATCGATTTGAATATTGTTATCAGAAGTAGAGTGGAATCAATATTAGCTAACTCCTCGTAAGAGACAATTCGAAATTTTATTACTGTGTGTAACGCTAAAATATAATCACAGGGTTGACAGCCACTTAAGGGATAATGTCAAGATAAGGGAAAATGTCTAAGCAGCTGGGGGATCGTTTTATGTATAGTTAGACATCTAGATGAATTAGCTAGCTTTCCGGAGTTTGCAAGATTTGTAGCAATTAGGTGTAAAGAGTCGGAAACAGGAAGTGTTGCTCCGTTTTCTAGGATTTTGTCCAACATTACTGGTCGCACATTGCTTTGTTCTATCGACCGTCCAGAGCGCTCGTCCCGTGACCTGACCTCGCCTGAACTCTCCATTCCACTCTGCGTCGCTCGTCCTAACACAATCACCTCCACATAACCTCTCCTCTTCCTCCGCCTACTTCTTCTCTATCAACACTACTGCCACCAACATCTCCATAGTCGCTTGCAGTTGGTACATGCAAGCACTGAACAACCTTCTCTATACAATTTAGCAGCCGAAGTGGAACAACACCCCATGCTTGGCAATCCCCGTTTGTTCTGAGATGGGCGGGTCTATGTATGAATACCTCTTATCTGTATGAGTAAAATTTGGCATGTCTATGTCTAATATGTGCGATAGATACCTGTTCATCTGGCAAATGTATCCTTGATACGTACAAGGTTGTATAGACATTAGACATACATATTTGTGTTTCTAACACAAAAGTGTAGAAAATTTGTTGTGCGTGCATTTACTACATTATCCTCTCAGCGGTCGTAACAAAATTTCCAGGAGATAGAAAGTACACCCCTGTCGAATCAAAGTTAGGAAGTACTCGGAAGGCGATAAGAGAAAGCGAGATCCAGTGACTCTGAATTGCTGATTAGCATGTGTTGAGAGAAAACTGATCTCTTTGCTTACTCTCTCAAACTGATTTTATAGTAAAGAGTTACTAATGAAATAGTAATGAAATAGATTCGTTTATTAATTCATATTGTAAAAAAGTACTACATAATTCATTTAGTAAGGCTTACTAATTGATTTAGTTACCCTTACTAAATGAATTATGTAGTAGTTTTGAACTAATTGATAGTAAAAATGCTTACTAAAGTGAGGTATAAGTATAAACGAATCGGTACTATTTCATTAGTACTTCATTAGTAAATTACAGACCATATAAAAGTGAATTCTCGCTAATTAACTGGAACTAGAACTCATACTCAAGTTTTTTTGTTGTGCGAGGACATTGTAATTTATATTAAGGCATATGACCTGATATGGACTGCGTCTCACACGCATGCATGAGCAGAAACGTATTTTCCTGGCGAGTAAACAAAGATAGTATTATATTTGTGTTTCAAGCCGTATACTAAACCCTATGTAAATCAAGTCATGTCTCTATAGTATACATATATACAATATACATATCTACAATTCTGAATTTATAATTGAAACCTGTTAGGATATAATATTTAAACAACTTACTGCAAATTATGATCACATCAAGAGTCGATTTCTGCACCTATTAATAAGAATTATGCTCTAGATAAATAAGGATTTCTAATTTATTATTTCCTTGTTAAAATTAACCGCATGATTCCGTTTTCTGCTTTCAAATTTGTATTCGGAGATAAGGAAAGTTGTCATGTTTCATAATGTGTTTTACATATCCTCAATAATTGAAAAGGATAGAGTGAACCTAGGTTATGGTAAACTATATACTATATATAAACTGTGTGTGTATAAGAACTCTGTTTTTATACATACATATATCATATTAAAGAGTTCACAAAAGCCTTTCCTTCGAAAGCTGTCTGATCTTATCAGACTGGTTTCTACTCAACTCTTATATCGTTCGTATTTTAGAACCGTTGCAATGCATGGATCACTCAAGGCAGAAATACGTCTTTTGCCATAGAAACTTTCGCCCATTTTCCATCAGAGTTTTTGCACTCGTGCCAGAGCGACGCAAAGGTACTCGATACAGGTCACTTAACTTTCTCGAGTCTGCAACGGCACGAGCCAGGTGCCTGAAATGAATGGATTCGCCTGCAGTTACGTCAGATACTATTGGCCGAATAATCTCCATTTCTATGGCGTTCTAACAAACACGTCAAACTTGAGCTTCATTATCGAATCCTTTGTTATACCATACCCCAACTCTGAAACCATATACTTCACTAATTGAAATCAAATCTTAAAGTTTGGAAATACCATTTGGAATAATCACTCAATCATCTTCCTTTGCCAGAAAAGATTGATAAGATTCTATTATTTCCAGAATGGTAATGTCGACAAGGCTTCTCCAAGAAATCCTTCGCATTTATCAGCACTTGGCTAAAATGATCTGATAAAAATTTTGATATGACGATTTCGTGATAAAATTTATAAGAATACAAGTCTGCTTGATTAGGATCTAAAATTCGTTCATGGTACTCATTCCCTTTGGGTAACTCCAATTCACATTGTACTAGTTTGCTTTAGTTTGCTTTATAGCTCGCTTTATAGTTTCCTTTAGCTTAATACCATCAAGTGTTGAGCTTGAGCAAATGGGCCAATATTTTTTCCGTGGATATATTTCTCGTTTCAATGTTCGATTCTCGAATCTAGCTCACCCGCGTATCTCAGTATTTACGAGTTTCTACGGAGTATGTAGACTAGTGGTACATACACATACACTGGAAAACGATTGCGAATGTAGAAGCATTTTGCTCATAAGTGGAGGATATGGTCTCGTTCAAAGGATTGGGCGCCTCGCCTTGCTGGCAAGATAGTAGGCGTACCACAGCGTTATACACTCAGCAGCCGCACATGCTTTCTAAAGTCTATTTACGCGGTTGCACCACCGAATGTGGTTCTCGATCTCGTTTGTTATTGAGAGGGTTGGCGAATGTGCTAACGTGCCTTTCCCGATGGAAACTCATTAACTCATTATACGCGGACGTATAAATATCGCGATTCCGTAATAGAGTTAGCAGTATCCCTGGTCCAAGACACAACGAAATCAGAATGTAATATGGCTATACAGTGGATCTATAGTAAATGATCACAGAAAAACACAGGGTTTCAATTTGTAGCATCTCGTTTGTTTAAGTTCTCAAAATGAGAATTTTTTATTCTCAATCTGTTAAGTGAACATAGAAGCGTATCCGAGAATGTAAGGGGGTCTTCTAGTGTCAAGGCTGTTTTTTTAAGGCTTTTTTAATTTTTTTTTTTTCTAATAAACCATTGAAATAAAATAATTTATAATATGTACATCATTTTTATTCATATTTCAACAATCTTTGTGATTTTTTTGAGCCAATATATTAAATATAAAAAGTGGTACAGCGCCCAACAGGACCACATAAAAAAAAGATGCTGCAACTGCTGCCATGATTCCGGCCGTTCTGCTTATCTAAAATTAAAAAATCAAACATCATTTTAATTGTGAGACTTGAGGCTCTACATGGAAGCTAAATCAATTCAAAATTCCAAAAATAATAATTTTTTTTACGCTTTAGAAAAAAAATTCAAATTTTCGCACTTTTTTTGGAGTCTATTTATAGCTATTAAAAAAAAAGTTACGAAGCAATCTTAATTATTTAGCTTCATCTGGTAACTATGTATGCACTAAAGATACTGTGTAAATTTGAGCAGAATCGGTTAATTAGTTTTTGAGATTTTATGACAGCAGATTGTAAAAATCGTGTTTCGAGAAAAACGCGTTTGAAAGTTATTGTATACTCCTGTACGCTCCGTATATCTGCCCCGGTTTACGGTTATAACTTTTGAACGGTTTCTAATTTCGAAAAATCCTTTTACCCAAGTAAAATCCTTTTACACAAGTTTAAGATGTGATTTATGTAAAAAAAAATTCGATTTTTTCGACCCGAGACACTAGAGGACCCCCTTAACAGATTTTGAGAACTTAAACAAACGAGATGCTACAAATTGAAACCCTGTGTTTTTCTGTGATCAGAGTCTAGAAATTAATGAGGGCAGTGAAGATTACTCTAAACGTTAAAAGTTAGAGGTAAAGGTGAAAGGGGAAAGCACATGCATAGAGACTTTCGTATTTAAACCTAATCGGTTGGAAAGTGATAAATTTTTGCTTAATAATTTCGTTTCTAGCATGAGTCATATCCCACTTTCTGCTTTGTTTTTTCAGTTGAAACTAGTTCCTATTCTAAATTCTAACAGGATTAGATGTGGGTGTGAGTGACGCGACGGTAACCCTGATTCTGTTCTCAGATTTACATGTTTGTGATGACCTGCAGTTGTGCTTGAGCGATCGTGTATGTTATAGGCTTAGCCACAATAGATAGATTTTGCTACATAAGTGCCTCACTCAGGTATACGTGATGATAATATTGAAAAATGCTTATTTTAATGTAATTGGTGTTCCCTGTAGCTTTTGTCCCTATTTTCTGGCCATGCTCCAAGGTCCGATCCTCCTTGAAGACTTCCTCCACATTTACAATTCCACATCCTCCAATCCGTAATCGTGCTTCAATAAAGCCAAGGATTTTTTCAGTTTCTTGTCCGGGCATTTTTATACGGTGGCATGCAACAGACAGAGGTTCTTTTCACAACCAGTCGTTTTCAAAGCAAGCTCACAAGGGGACATGGTAGCATTGGTCGAAAAGAAAGGAGAAGCGAAGGCCCCCTGGCCTTTTCTCTGTTCCATTCCGTGTTGGCAATGCATGTAATTCGGTCCTGGTGGTGCGGTGGCCGCTGCGATGGCGAGAGTCGAGACACGAGGTCGGTCCGCCGCCGCCACTGTGAGGAGGAGGTCGGAGTAGCCGGAGTTTATCGAAAAGACACGAAGTTTGACGGAAACTCACGAGGTCACAGGGATGGCTGCCAGGTAGTGGGGAAACCTCTGGTTTCAGTAGATCGGCATCAGCTCAGTCTAGCCAACGTCGAGGTTGGAGTCGGATTCGGAGTTGAGGTTGGCGCTTTTCGTCGTAGTCGACGGGTCAGGTCAGGTGAGGTCAGGTCAGAGGGGTAGTCGCGTTCTAACTGCCACTTTAGCTTAGCCACATATCGCCATCAAAAGCTGACCAGCTGCCAGTGTCACATCGAAGTGCTTCGTCGCGCCGTTTGTCTTCTGCTCTCCGTTTCGTCTGCTAGATCCTATCAACCCGACGTCATCTGACAAGATTCCCTATTCCTTGATTTATATTCCTTGTTAGCCCAGTTTCATAATTCCTTCATCCTCAATCCTTCATCATACCCTCCTGGATAAGTTAATTCCTGCATCTAACAGACTAAGCTCTCCAGACGTCATGTGTGAAGTGACTATATGACAGGCTCGACGAGTCATGAGCTAAAGAAATCCGTGAAAAAAAATTGTGCGCATGTGTCCAGTGGGATATACCAGTAATAAATCTCCACACGCAGATCTGGATATACTGTCGACACCTTCTATCGGATTGTCTCATGACAGGATGGCGCTGGCGCGGTGAGTACGAGCTCTCCATTGCTCAAAGGCGGCCATGGACGCACCAGGCTCTCGATTCTCATCTGGGTCTTTACTGATCTTTACTATTACATACTTCACTTGAATCTTCTACGTTAGAACCTACCATTTCTTCCAAGATCAGACTATAGAGAGTGTCAGTTCGATTTTCCAAAATTGGGGCTATCGTGAGATCTTAGATTTCATTCATTGCCCACATTCCAACATCCACCGGCTCTTCTTCTTTCAGTATCAAAAAATCTTGCCCATATGACCCTATGCCTAGGTTTTCTCATAGATCATTAATATTGTTTCCAGACTCAACTGTGAGTGATGCCATATCGACTGCTCCATTCAATGTGACTCCAAATTGTGCTTACATAGTTCTAAGTTTATTCAAACGAGTTTGGAGTCGTATGGAATGGAAGAGTTGATAACATCTATATAGCTGCTACTATTGAAAATTCTCTTGCAAATTTCCAATGCATGTAGTGCGAGTCTATTTCTGAAATTTAAAGTACTTGCCTTAACATGGTATCGTAGTTTTCAAGTATTCGTATTTTGCTATGTTGCCTCACATGTATTGCAATTTGAACTTATACAAAGTAATGTAATTTCATTTTACAGTATGGGTGATTTCGATTTTGCATTACACTCGTATTCTAAAATTGTAGTGAAATCCCAGACATTTATAAGAGTGTTGTTATCTATTCAGGTGATCTTAGATGAAATACTTTGAAAGTTTGTTTCAACATCACAGTGTTGCATTTTATGAATTTCCGCGTTGTGTATCTATCAATTACGATATATTATATATCTACAATTATAGATATATCAGCTGCTCACATTTTTGACTTAGCTATATTCCTTACTGAATTATAGTTGTGCGTGTGGATTCAGGTTTGTAATTCTGTGTAAGTTGTAAAAGCCGGGTCTTGAGTTGCCAAGGATAATTTTTATTATTTAACTACTTGGGATTGAGGAATTAGAATTTAGGATTTAGGAACGAAGGGCAATGTTCGTTCTACAATTCTACCTGAGTTTTACCTGCTACTCACACCTGCCACCATGAACCGTCGCTAATGCTGTCGAAAGCTTGTTGATTTCCCTCATTTTTCTATGATAAAAGTAGCACAGCATTCTTACTAATAAGGTGTCTAGAGTCGACGATTAGAAATTGTTTTGTTATGGAGCACACTGTTAAAAATTTCTGGAAAAATGTTTAATTGTTCAAAGTAATTCTCAGACTTAATTCAAAGAAAAAAGATGAGAAGCTGAACATTCAAGCCTCGTTTGTCATCATTCTCATTGAACCGCCCTTGTCTGGCTCAGATTACTCATCCATTGCTGTGGATAACTAATCAGTGCGACCACAGTCTTATTAAAAAATCGAACATCCTTCTTCTATTATTCATACAAATTGACATCATTCATAAACTGAATCTCAAAAATTTATAAATTTACTTTTTTTTACCGCACTCTAAATAATACCTCTTTCATAACTCACTAATTTCTTCCAGGAAATCTAATTTGTTTCACAAATCATATAATATTACCACATTCAGTTAGGATTATTAAGTAACATAATTGAGGATAATAATCTTCATGATAGTTTACATTATGAATATAATTCCTGGTAGAGCAATAAAATATTGAGTAACAAATTTCCATTAAAGACCTAAATTACCCAGTTGGTACTTGGGCAAACTATCTGGAACCCAGTCTGGCCCCAGCTTGTGTTTCACATGGGTAACTCCAGCATTGCACAAATGCACTTGCACACCTTGCAATAAAACGCCCGCCTTGCATCAAACACTAAAAAATAAATAGCAGCCTGCATAAAAAAGGCAAAAATTTTATATGTAGTTCCTTTGAAATTTCAAAGGCTCCCGAAATAAGTATTAGCCTCCATCCCTGGCTTACTTACACGTTGTAGTCTGCCATCATTCAGCATTCAACAAGCAAAATCCAGTATGTATTTCTTTTCACAATATCCCAACGGACAACAGACACCCAGCATGGCTGCAGCTTCACCCTTTGCCCAAAACTAGTTCTTTAAATACAGTGTGTCCAATAGAAAACTCTCATCAAAGCTCCATAACCCCTTATGAGAAGCTGTATTCATTAAATCAGATTGTTATTTAAATATTAAGCTTTAACGCTGAAATTTATTTAAGGCTCCATGCCGTTTTAGGATTGATATATTCCATTTTGTTTTAAATTCGATCGAATAATTAGCCTTATTGGTCACGAGCGACTTGTCCTTATTTATCTGGGCGGGTCATAATTTTTTTGTTTTGCTGCTGATTCCACAAATAAAATAATACTTGAATTACTACGTCGAGAATATATTGGCCGTTGTAAAGCAATCAAACCTGGTCCGGCAACCAATCCGAGTTCATCGAGCGACATTCCAGCTGCGAAGGGGTCGCCAGCGTGTTTCTCATTCGTCATCGTCGAACATTATTCGAAACAAGTACGGAAAATTTCTGGTGTCCCCATTTTAAGAACAGGGCCGTATTCAATGTTCGAAAAAGAATTTTTGTAGTCCGATATCCGAATGATTCAGCAAATATTAATATCTTGAGAATGATTTACTCTTATTTTGGAATGTTCTAAGCATCTAATCATCTGTGATTTATTTTGGCGCGAATTTTCCTTTTTTCTAATCCATATCTTTTTCCAATGTACTCGACACGATCTTCATTTAATAATTAGCACTTGTAAACAGTTTCATTGGCCATATCACGGTAATTCCAATGAAAGCCTTTGGGCATTTCAGTCAGGATTTATGACTTACGAGCGTGGACCAGTATTCGATATAAAGCAGAAATTTATAGGTATTCGACACCACTTATTGCCTCGAAACACGCACGTGGGTGACTCCAATTGGAAACGAAACTCGAAAACCCGAGCGAAAACTTATCTTGGAAACATGGGGTTTAACGCGATTCCATTTTCTCCGCATGTGAGCTTGTGAATGTAGGACGTGAGGGGCAAAATGTAGGGCAAAGAGACACTTATAGTCAGAAACGGGAGCATATCACGAAAAAAAAATTAAATAAAGCTATCTTTATGTGTACTGAATAAATTTCAGCAAGAAGTAAAACTATATTCCTATATATTACTGCTATCGTACCTCAAAGAATAGATTTCTCTAAATAGTTTATTATCTTGTCCTAATATTAAATTAATTTTTCATTAATCTATTTAGTGATTTTTCAGTATGCTATTTCTCCTTGTACAGTGGTTTTCCGCGACAAATAGGAGAAAAACAGAGTTGTAAAATCAACACCTTGGTCGCGTAACATTACCGTCCATATAACATTTTTTTTAAGCACTTACTACTTGCAGGTAATTAAGGACACGCATGACTCCCGCGTTTAAAACGAGTTAAGTACCACTCTTACTGCTTTTACTATTCCCTTGCGTAGGCGAAGCGTAAACGTCGAGAAAATTAACAAAAAAAATAATTGGTCACTTATATACTTCGTTGATTATTGAAGTTTCGTAGTCGATTCAATATTTTCCGAGTTGATAGTGAATCTTTGAATAATAGATGAGGTTTAGGACATAAAATACACTGGAAGGAGTGTAAATGGTAAACCGTATCTAGCATGACTTAAATTGATTGAGCATTATTGTTATTCGTGTCATATTATGTAAATTTTAGCAATGATTCGATCAATTATCCTTTGTTTGACTGAAAAGCTGACTATCTTCATTGTCCAACGGTATGCTTTCTGAAGGCTTAGCACCAACAGGACACGTATATATTATATTAGTCAAATCACGTATTGAAGATTGAACACCTGCGGGTCATTCGAGTTAGTTGCGACTAATCACACTTCCTCTATAGATTGTTTATCTAAATAACGCAAGATGCAAACAAATGTATCTGCAGCTTATTTGTGCATTCAACAATTTAATCTTGTAATATGTTACCAATTTAAGAAGAATGTAATTATTATTATACTTTTCTAAAAATCGGTATTCATTTGCAATTAGTAAAGATCCAACAATGAATATTAATACCTAATAGACGATCATAGTGCTTCTCTATTGATTTGTCTAATGACTGCCAGATGTGGCCATCAAGGATCTTTTTTTATCTTAATTACATTAGCGACTCATCTGAAATTCATCAAGTTTAGCATTGCTAAACAGTAGCTTTATTGAAGATCATATGACTTTACCAGATACTAGGAGGGAGATCATCCTAGAAGCTTAGAAATTGATAGATAGATGGTTCGTGAGATGGGTGGAATGAAATAACGTAAGTCGAGCACAAAGGAGGGAGGGAAGGTCGGTTGTCCTTGCTGCGAAACGACCTTCCGTTCAAGGGTACAGGGCTGCTCGTTTCATCTTTCTCTATACAGCTTCCTCTAATTTTCTCCCCCAATCCAAACGACTCAGGGACTTTCTTCAAAACCCTCTCCCTACTTGCTATCCCGCCTCATTTGTTATACTCTGAAGACACATCAGAAAAACAGCCGAGGGAAACTCATATTTTTATGAGAGTATTATGCACCATCTTTGAGAAGATGTTAAAAATGTTCAAGAAGAACGTTCAACTTCTAAACCTGTTAAACAACAATATTCACAATGTTTAAAACTTTGAACACATAAATAACAATATTTAATATTTTAACAAAGTGAAACAAGATTGCTAACACTTTTAAAGAACAATTGTTTGAAGATTTCTTCATTTAAGTAATGCCTATCCAATTCGTTTTTGTTTGAAACTTTGAACCTTGTTTATTTGGTTCTCGTCCATTTGCATGAAGAAGAAGGTTCCAGCGAAGCTCATCCATTCAAATTTAGCCTTTTATGTTCTTGGGGAGAATTCATTGTGATTCCATGGGTGTAAATGTGAACGCGGAGCCTGATTTTCAAGTCAGATTCACGTCGAGTTTATTGGGGGGTTTTGTTAAACTGTTTTCGTGATCATAACGACGTAATGTATCTTGAAGGGGACTAATGAGAAGCAAACATCCAAAGTGAAATGTTCTCTATGGTACCAGAGTTGCTAAAGATTCTCAAGAAGCTCCCCAAGCTGGTCTTTGCTCGGATCGACTCCTCGGTTTTGCTCGGCTAAAGTCGATTTACAAGGGCCAGCGCCCTCGTACGTGGGATACCGGATGACCTTGGGTCTCATGGACAATTTGCGAGGTTCACCGTTCTTAGCACCCTTTGGGTACCCACTGCATTTACTTAACCGTTGGATCCCTTAGAAATTACCCTTTTCGTTTTTCTTTCACTTTGAAGCTAGTGTCAAGTTATATTTTGATCTTAGATCATAAAGCTTTATAAATCAATTTATAAAGTTTTGTTGAAGGAAATAATATATGAGTTTATCACAAGGATATGAAACTTATAGTTTCTCTTTAATCTACTCTATAGAAATGGTCTTTATACAATTTAAAAAATGATGTATGCAAATCGATTTAATGTTTCATGACGGATCCTTTTGATCCTTTGTATAATATGTCGAAACCATTAGTTATACAGGCGTAATTATAACTTCCAGAGCAATTACTCTATATACCTTGTTATTAACTGCAAAACTGTTTTCACTCGTAATTTATATGGACTGACTTATCGTTTTTCAGATACGTGACTTCTGCACAGATATTTTATATTGATTCTCTCCTTTTTCTGCTATTTTCTCCTTTAAAATATTACGCTACTGCTGTAGACTCAAGTCGATCAATATAACATAGGAAACACCTCCATTCAAATACTCTCACTCTCCTGATACGAAAATCTCATTTCCGGAAGAGATAAGCTTACCAAAATATATTTGGCGCATTCTTGAAGGCTTCAGATGAGGGGGAAAGTAATGAGCATAATAAAGCAGTAGAGAGTTTCAATACTTTCGATGGCCTTATAATGTGCAAAGTCGAAAGAGCGAGTAAATGATTAGGTGCACTTTGAAGTTAATGTTTGGATTAATTATTCGCAGAGGTCTTGCGCTTTTCTGCCTTAAGCGTTAATTCGAAAGTAATGAAGAGTGACATTTATTTTTCGATTGAAGTTAGATTAATTGGGCTAGGAAAAACATTGTAATTTGATTCACTGGTTGATTGATTGAGTGATTGAAATTCGGGTGAGATGTCTTATCAGGGATTTCAGTCTCATTTAATATCGACTGAAGTTGAACTGTTTTGTTACACGAAGTATTACAAACAACGTTGCTGAAAAAATTTGCTGCTTCAATATTAATTATTGTACTTCTATTATACTTCTATATACTGAAGAAAAAATGATATCGAATTAAAAAATTGTCTGACGTAAAAACGCGTTTAAAGCGAGCAAAGTTCAGCTCAAATCTCGGCTCAAATTCTTCTAAGTAGTGCCTTGGTTCACTTTGTCCTCGGAAGTAAAAACTTTCTGTTGTAACAATTTGACGTTTTACGATCTTCTGCGTAGAATTTAAACGTTTTCAAGACGTATTCAATTATTTGTTAAGAGCAACCGAAAGGTCAGAGCGAGAACAAGAATTTTCAAGGGTAATAGATAACGACCACTGATTGGTGCGCTTATGGCGTAACTTGCTGTCTCTGAGAAGCATATAGTTTTAAACTATATATTGATTCTAGACATGTCAATGAACTCATCAATTTTGCATGAAAGAAACTAAAAGTTGCTTGTTTTCATAATATAATTGTAGTAGAAGCAGATATAATATAATTGAAGCAGAGTTTGCTACTTGAATTGCTAATTCTATATAAAGCTGTTGATTCCACCGAGTCAATTCATATTTAAATTGATGTTGATTAAAGTAATTTGAATTGAAAAATTGACATGACATTCGACAGGCTGTCCTTTTCTATTTTTTCAATGATGTTCAAATCGGAAATTGGCGTGTGCTTTAGTAAAACCTGGCTCGTGGCGCCCTTGAAGAGAGTTAGCCTTTGTCTTATCACACTTGCTCGTGCAGGCATTAGCCTTGACTCCGTGTCTCCGCCTCTCTACTGACATTACTGCAAAACTCGGCCTGTCTTTAGCTGCATGACTTTTGCACTGAAAAGTCCCGTTTTATTAAAAAAAATGATCAAAATTGGAATTAATTGGAATCATTAGTATCCATTACTCTAGGTGAAAATTGTAGTATCAAAGTGCACTGCCACTTGTAAATGTCCATCTTGGAATAAACTCGCTATCTCCAGTCAAACTCGTTGATAATTCTTATAACGCAATTCTTTTCAAGTTGCTTATCACTAGTAGTGATTTGTATGAAGCGTAATTTGAATAACAAAAAATTCTTTTATGATAGTTATTAATCTGTACGGAATAGTGGTCTGAGTAAGATATATGGGAAGTTTTGTTTTGAAAATATCATAACGCATCATTTAACAAGAAGGTTGAGAGCTAACTGATGAAATTGTTCCATGTCAAAAATAATGAATAGGAACCGCGAGTGAAGAATCATTGGTGTTACCCTTGGGAGCTCGTTGCTCGTTAACTGATTTAATAAAAGAGTCGTTTTTAGGCAAGCTTCTAGCTTGCAAGGACGTTTTCTGTGAAGCTGGTTCGTCTTTTAGACAGGGCTAAAAATTTATGCATATACGAGTCTAGGCCACAGGATGAATGGGACGAATGGCGTGTGAATGGGTCTCTCTCGAGGTCTCTCTCCTTGGGAACTTTGCATGATGCGCTGCTTACATGGCGAATATTTTTTCGAGGTAACCATGTCCTTGGCTGTGAGAATAAAATTGGAAAATATTTAAATTAGAACCGAAAAGATGAAATTATTATATCATATTTTCAGGAGACTCATCTTATTTTATCTATCTTACTTTATCTTCTACATTTTTTGCTCTCACTCAGCTCATTGTTAATCATTTCATCTAGAGAAATCCACTTATTTCTTCCATAAGTCCATAAAAAGTACAGTTACGATCTTTAACGGTAACTCTGCAATGCATACTTTTTCTCTGTTTTATGATTAGTCTCCTATTATAAAACAAAGTACTATTTTATAAACCCACAGATTGTACATCTGGACCTTCTCTGGCGAATGTTTTACTTCGGTTTTTTTAAAATGAGAAACATTCTGAAGGGTCATAAACCAAAGTAAAAGGAAACTTTTGTACAAAAATCTCTCCCGAGGGAGAGATAAATTTCTTGGCAGGTAGCACTCTTCTTTTTCGTGGGGTTGACTAACCACTATTGACTGGGCAATTCTAAAGGAGAGGATTACTTTCTTGGATGATTACTTGGAAATTTATCGATTTTCTCAAACAATTTGCTAAATTCTTGTCCCAATTTCCGGTATATTTCTAAATACATTTAATCTTCTGCTAACTTAATCTAGAAGAAACTCTCTTAGTAGAAAAGGTTTTAAAAATGATAGGAATCTCAAGGATTAGAATTCCGACTACCTGGAAAATTTTTCAATGCTTTTGGTGACTACCTGCTATTGAGAAAGTATTTTGAATATTATGAGCTGACAATAAGTTCATTACGAGTTCTATAATTGGAAGACAATATCTTGCTCTTGATACCTTAATTGGAATTAGTTATTTTCGATAACATTTCCATCTGTTGCCTCGGTTGAGGCGCATTATTATTTATACGTAGTAATTATTTAGAATCGATCCAATTTAACGCAGAAGCCCAGCGATCAAGGGAAAGTAGAACGTAGTAGCGTCCCGTCGGTGAAAAGAGCAATAACTGTTTTCACTGCAGCGAGATGTTATTTCAGTGAAATGTAATGTCTCCATCTCTCGTGATGACGTTATAAAAAACTTTATGGAGCTTTTATACCATGTAACTTTACACTTGACTATATTTTAGGCAGATTTTTTATCCTAATAGATGATTCTATCATCAATTTAGGTGCTTTCACACCCATTCTACTCTTCGCGATTTTATTGTGTAAAGAACAAAAGAGCCTTAAGCAATCACTTTCTATTCATGCTGTTGAGAGAAAACGCTCCAAATCCAAACAATGTTAAAAGTACTTTCTGAGTCTCATCCAGAGCAAGAAAACTTGTATGCACACAAGTGAAAGTAGCTCATCATCAGCGCGCAAGTATCGAGTCATCATTACACTTATCGTAAATTCTGACAGTTTTCACATAAAAGAAACAACTCGCATCTCAAGCTTCGGAATTTACGGACTTTAATGAGTGTTTCTCGGGCGCAACGTATCTTTGCGAATGTAATGCATTGCGCAACGATTTTCTCCAGACGTGCTCCCATGAATTCCAACTTACAGAGGAATTGAGTCAGCGACCTCGGCCGTTGTTCGCTGCAAAGTTTCCGGAAAAAAAAAAATCGTTGACCATGTACCACTTGCACGTGTGCGAGCATGCAATGAGTGCACTGTGTGGTCCATAGATTGCACGAGCTCAAGACTATTACACATCTTCCCATGCTTCGCAGAGTAAACGACAAATTAAGTCACAATACGATTTCTAGCATATAAACCAAGATTTCTGGTGAAAGAAGGAAAACTGATCAAAGCTTACAATTAGTTAAACGTTTGCCCGATTCAGTGGTTATTATTCGTTGCACTTTCATCACCGCGTCGACCACGATGAAAAAACGTCCTTTCCCTCAGTTTCTCCTGTTTTCACTTCCAAACTGCAAAGTTCAGTGAAATCAAAGCTATTAGAGAACTAATATGATTTGGAAAAGTAGTTTCTTTAACTAAATCGTAAGATTACCATCAACTTAGAACTTTACTTGGTGGAAAGCCGAGCGGAAAGCTCTAAACGGACTCTTTCTTCCTCTTCAGGACTAACTCAGGACTCTTCCCATCAGGACTAACCCAGGACTCTTTCCTCTTTCTTTTCGACATTTTGATGGTTTTCTTTAAGGACTTTTCGATTTCAAGTTCCAGTGAAGTAATGCGAGTGGGAAATAGAGGAAGAGAGTAACACGTGATATATGATAGATCGACCAGCGGTTATGCTAGAGTACGTTTCGGTCGGTTGAGTGTAGCCAGGTCCGATGAACTTGCGGGGCTATTGCACTCGACGGAAGTCGACTAAGTTCCGCCCCGTACTTGGCGTGCACGAGCACCATCGCGTGCCCTGCATACCTTTCTCCCTTTTCTTCTTCTTTATCTTTCTCTTCCTCTTCACAGTCTTTTGCTTTTCGACTTCGACTTTTATGCTGTGCTACGTATTCTCCCCCGTTACTTGCTTGCTTTTCCTCTTTTACCTCCCTCTGCAAATCGTACGATGCAGCCACATCGATCGGCTGTCCATGAACTCGAGTCCCCTTTCTGCACTTATATTTCTCTGCAGAATTAACCGTAAGACATAGGGTGGTCCTTATTTTCACTTTTAAAAAAAATTCCTTTGCTCCCAATGGTGGATTTTGTTAGTATGCCCAAAAAAAGAAAGTACTCCAAATAGCCACATGTTTGATGGGTAAATTTGGCTAGAATGGATGGGTATATTTGGCTAGAAGTTTTATAATATAAAAGTAATCCATAAAATAAAACGAATACGCACTTGAAAGAATAGTTGTAAAATGTAAAGAATACGAGGACGTGTTCTAATTGTATACACTCGTTTCTTATCTTTCCAAGATATCCTTCCCAGGAACTGCATACATTTCTCACAGAAAGAATTCATAGAAATCTTAGTGGAATTTTGCTGATACCTCGGTTGGTATCCTATCTTCAATAGTTAAGGGCGTTGGAACCGAATGTTAAGATCAAAATTCCATTCTCCATTTTAATAAACGAAAATTATAGATAAATATTTTTTCGCTCTGTAGCGCCAATCTTTTTTCAAATATAAGACTGCGTACAGAGCGAAAAAATATTTAGTTTTGATACTTTTTGCATAAAATGAGGAATTACAAATCTGACATCAAAATTGAATATTTTCATTTTACATAAAAAATATTTGAATTAGATATTTTATCGCTCTGTACGCATAATTCTAGCTAACAATTTATTAATTCTACAGAGGGGAAACGTTCCAAATTTAATATTTGTTGAGTAAAATGAAGAAATCGAATTTTTATATTAGAACTTGGCTCCAACACCCTTAATGAAGTGTCTCTCACTCTATCAGTCTACTTTTAAAATATAAGGGACCCAGGAAGCTTTGTTTCTTTCATGTTAATTGCTAATTTCATATTAAATGGAGTCATTCATTCGAAATAATGTTAAGCTGAGTTGAGTCGCGAGCCAAAAGCACATTGCAAAAATTCGTTTTAACGTTTCTTGCCAAGACCGCAGGAAAGCAGTTAGTAATAATCTTCGCTTTCTCTGTTACAGACTTTCGGTGAGCGACTGTGCGCCTCAAACGTCGCGGGTCAGCTCGAATTTGCACAGCAGCAGTAGCATGGCTGTAAGCCGTGTTCCTAGCCCTCCGCCACCGGAAGTAAACACTCCTGTCGCCGAAAATTGGTGTTATACGCAGGTACGTACAGTCAAAAGTTAGTATTTTCATATCCGGTTTATTCAGGACAATTGTCTTTTCTCTTATTCTTAAACTTGACCCTCAAACCTTATCATTGAGTAGTTACTGTTCATTTATCTTATCGTTTTCATTTCATTTATCTTGTCTTTTTCAGTTCAAATGAATATTTTTAGGCTGATGCACAGAAGAAACAATAAAAATGTTATTGGTGGGAAAAAACTAGGCAGTTGTAAATTTGCCAGGAAATTTGCTGTGCTTATAAATTATCACAATACCCTAACAGGAACGTTTCAGTTAACCGCATCTGCAATCTGCATTCCTGGCAAACAGACTTTCGCTGCGTCCATCAACTTGAATGCTACCATAGCGAGTCTTTTTGCTTGGCTTTGCCAATTTTTTCTTTTGCCAACTGTCCTTTACTCATGCAAGGATAACATTTATCATTATTCGAGTCGTGCTTTATTAATTCACATTTCTTGCTTGATTTATCACGAGCAGTTACCAAGATTTCAAGATTTCAAGTTTCCAAGATTTATAAATAGTTTCAGGCTGAAAAATATCTATTTTTTGATATTTTTTATCACGACTTCTTCTTGAAAGTCTGTTGGTGAAATGACAGAAACACATTTCATGACAGGGACTCATTTCAATGAGTTCACTTAATCAAGTTATTTTCTGAATGATCTAATATTCTAGTGACACCGATCTGTAGACAAAAATATATATAAGGCTGATGGCGCTTTATTAATCTTGGAGATAAAGTGATACTTGCCAAGCAACCGCGGTGTGAACTGCAATTTAGATGTGGATTTATGTTCGTTATGTACGACACAACTGCTCATGAAACCATACAAAAGTATATTTTTGATCAAACTGTAAGCAAATCAGGTTGATTGTGGCAACGCTGTCGATACGCCGATTCAGCAAGACTCGCTCATTGGCTAAACGATCAATCAGCTTACTTTCAATAGTAGGACGATTAAAAATTATTCAATGTCTGCATGAAGCATGAATTATTTTCAAACCGCCTACATCCATGTGTATTGAAAAGTGTTACAACTCTTCTCTAGAGATGAGCACCACTGCTTGGTGATAATAAAGACGTTTCTCTGTGAGAATGAATTATACAAATGGACTCATAAATTGTCCAGAATGGTAGCACAAGAGACTACATTACATCGTCTGTTACTTAAGTCTTCATATTACTTCATATTTAGTTATACGGTAGTTTTTAGAGCGGAAAATTAAAAATTTTCAATTTTAAGAAAAAATTATAAATGACAATATTATGAAGGACTCGCTTATACATAATCTAGGATTTAGAACTAATTCTACCGCGAAATTTAAAAAGACTTGTTGCTTTTTTGGTTTTAAAATAATTAGAAGCACTGCCTCTGTTAAATGTATCTGTTTTTGAAAATGAAGTTGGGATTGAATGGTGAATAGGAAAAGTTACTTTTAAATTAATCAAAGGTTAAAAATGAGGTAAAAGAGAATAGGACAAGCGGTACGAGTCGCGCCATGCGTGAGAGCATAGGCTCTCTGTGCGCTCAATCTATTTTTACTGTGAGCAGTGCTCGTCCCCTCGCCAAGTGAACGACCTGCAACTTGAGATATCTTACACTCACCATATTATGGCCTCTCTGTCCCTTTAAGATCATCTTCGTAAAATGCAATATTACACCCCATCTTACGCATATAGATGCTAAAAATGTAATAAAAATTAGCTATTCCCAAATGCGATTCAAAATGACCAAATGCTATTCAAAAATAAAAAGGAAACTTGAATCTGGATATTTAAATTGATCACCAGAATAGCGATAATTGAATTTCTGGCGCGAAATTCAAATTTGAATTTCTGGCGCGAAATTCAAATCCCAACTTTTGGTTTTCCTTTGGCATCTGTGATGTTTGGTCTTTTTCTGTGCTTTTGTTGTCTCTTAATTGATTAAGGGACAACAAGAAATGATTCCAAGAAGAAATGATTCAATATCTCGAAGACGTGTCTAGGATTGTCAAGGTCACTCTGATAAAAGTGGAGATTTTATGATTGGTGGACAATTGTCGGGTAAATTCACGAAATATGGGATTCTACCGGAAGTTAAACTGGGTCTGATGGTTGGACCCGACTTACGGCTCTTAGATGGACACGGGATGATGATTCAAGGCCGATCGGTGACGGCCGCGAGTTGAATGACTCAGGGCGTCGACCGGAGCATAGACCCAGAAGCAGAAAACCCACCTGTAAAACGACTCAACGGCTAGGAGTATCAAGAATGCACGTGAATTCTCATGAATTCCCTTCCTTTGCTTTTTTCCTTCCCTCTTCGTTTTATACACCGACGACACGGGAAACCTCTTGTTTCCTGCTGTGGTGGATATTCCTTATTCCCTTGCCTTGCTCACTGCCCACCACAACCATACCTAGCCTATCTTACTTCCCCTTTTGAACTTTAGTCGCTTCTATACTTGACCAGAAACTTGAGAAGTAGAGTTAGGATATTTGTTTTAGATTTTAGACTTTATTTCCAACATTCTAGGAGATTCTTATCAAAGTAGGATATTCTTATCAAAGTTTGGAATAACCGTGCATTGATTATAGAAATTAGAAATTCAAAGTGGTCTTGAAAGTTAGATTGGAAGCACTTGAACCTGTCGATTAAATACATCACCCTTTTTCCTGTATTAAATCTGAGGAATTAATTCAAAGGCAAATTAGACTTCAGTATTGACGCCACAGTATCCCGCTGTTCTATAATTTCTAGGTAATTGAGCTTGACGCTTCATCCTTGAATTAACAATATTACTCTTTGAGAGTAAGTTAAATAATTCTGATACATATGATAGATTAGTTTCCCTTTGTCCTAATTGAATAACAAGATGAGCATTAATATTACGTCGACGTGTCGATATTTGTTCAGGAATCATTATCGATTGGCATCTCTATGAGAAATAAGTCGGCAGTTCTGTTGTGCTTATGTACAAAGTACAATGAACTCCAGTCAGAGCATACCTGCCAGATGCCACCATGCGAATATTGACCTTTGATTTTATACTTATGACGATCGTATCAATTTGGAAATGATTTGATCTGATCTTACGAATAACATAGAGGAAGGTTTTAGACATGTGTCATTATTGTAGTCAATATTTTTATAAATGAATGACAAAATAGACAAGAAAAACCTTTGATTTTAAGTACATTCTGTCGCTAAATTTGAATTCCGAATTGATTTATCCTCTTATTGAAAGAAAAGTTGTAATTGTAACAATAACTAATTGGATTACTTCTATTCTATTGAATTTCTTAGCAGCTGCTGACTCGTCTCATTTTATTTTTTGCTACTCATCAATTAGTATTTGATAACGAATTCGAGTAGGACTGTGGCATCTTCTTGAATTTTTATCCCATATAATAAATTCAATTTTAACAAATAAGCGGATGGACTTGTTATGCATTGAAATTCCAGACAAGCGTGACTGATCGTAAAATCACCCGGCAGTTACAAAGCGGGATGCTCGGTGATTGTATTGCGGATATGTAGGCTGAAATATCAAAGGAAGGGAGAGAGAGAGATAGAGACTTTCATTTTAGTCGAGGGCGTCATTCCAATTCTTTTCCTGATACGCCTGATACAATTAAATAATTCAATATTGCCAATTTTCCACTTTAAAAAATAGACTTTTTATTCATGTAAAAAAATCGTTTTCAATGAAAACAATGTTTCTTTTTTTTATACACATAATAGATATAATATTAATAGAATATAATTTGTCAGGTTTGAACGTTAATGACCAGGCACAATTTTTGCAAACCGGAAAAAGCCGGGAAATGACCTGGAATTTTTTTTTCTAGATTTTAATGGCCACCCTGATATGCAAATAAGGACCGAACGAAAACTATACTTCCGCCTTTTGGATCTTTTAAAGACCACAAGTCTCTTCTATTCTTAAACTTGAATTCAGAAATACAATAAATTTGAATTTCGAATTCTAATTTGAATACAAAGATTGTTTAACGCCTAAAAAACAAAAAAGTTGACGTGAATGTCCGCGGAAACACGAAAGCGGAACTGAATTAAACCGGAACCGAACTTGGCCTCCAAAGGATTGAGTTCACGAGCGAAATATCAGTTACAAAGTCGTGAATTAAACTTGACATGATAATTGCAAGTTCAACAAAATATTCTAAAGTAGAAAATATGCTGAAAAGGTTTTAGAAAAATTCCAAGTTCTCTAGGAACAGACCAAGGACAGATGATTTCGCGATAGTCTTCGTTTCATTCGTCAAGGTCGGCAAATGCGTGACGTCAGAGTGCGTTGACTTCTGAGGGTTTGACCTCGTGTTCCTCTTCTTATGCTTCTTCTTCTTCATTTGCCCCTCGCCTCTTTCCTTTTTCATCACCAAACCTTTACTTAATTTTTTTATTCCATGCTGCGATCCTCTGCTTCATCCTCCTGTGGTCCTCCCTTTTTTTATTATAATCTTTTCCTCCATCATGAAGAGTTGGTTGCCATAGACGTGGACACACCAAACGGTATTTAAAGCCTTGATTTTCGTTACATTTTTAACCGAGACGAAACAATCTGAAAAAAAATAACTGAGCCTAAAAAAATACGCAAAGAGGAAAATAAATGTCTGCATGGTTGGACACGGGATAGACACTTTTATGGCAAAGAAAACAGTAAAGTTTCCTCTTTTATGCTGAGCGTCGAAATAAATAAAAATAAGTTGCTTTTGTGCTCTTCTGAAATTTTAGCTTTAGCTGACTTTGAGTCATTTAGCTGCGAAAAAAGTCACTATAAAAAATTGTTAGGAGAAAAGAAAGCAAGAATATTTTAGTAGGTGTATTCTACAGAGGGTGACACTTGATTCCAAAAATAAAATTTCGTTTGTAGCTTAATATTAGAGCGAAAAATGGAAAATTTGTAACTTGAATGTTTTGCGTCAGAAATTTCAATTTTACATTTAAACATTTAAGAATACTCAATCAATGATACTATAAATGAACAGATCAACATTCAATTTAAACAAAGTAGACTTCTATTCTTCAGTTAATCAAAAACGTATTATTTTTGTTTTCATTTCCCTGTTAGTCCTCATTTGTTTTTACATTTCGATAGTATTATGATTGCTTCTATCCAAAACAAACTTGAATTGGTAATGGATAAATATAGTCGAAAAATTCATCCTGAATTAAAGACAAAAATTTGAATTTTTCAGTGGTAGAGCTGCTATAGTTGTGGATAGTTAGCAGCCAATAGATTGTGCTTTAATTAGGTTAAGATAGTTTTGAAGGATATTTTCTGACGTGATGTTTCATTTGAAGGTCTTGTATGCACAGGTGAAGGTGGTTAAGTTCAGCTACATGTGGACGATAAACAACTTTAGCTTTTGTCGAGAAGAAATGGGGGAGGTCCTCAAGTCATCCACATTCTCAGCTGGAGCCAACGATAAACTTAAGTGGTAAGATTTACTTTTTTATCTTTTTATATCGTTCAAAAGAATTAGACTAAAAGAATATTTTTCAAAGGACAAACGAAAAAAACAAATATCTGTTTTTCAACACTAAGAAAAACGAAAATTGCAAAAAAATTATTATTTGAATTTTCTGCTAAAAATTTACGAAATTTGAAGTCTAGAAAATGTATGAAATTAAAGTTTATTTAGCGTGTTTATCTCTCAGCAAAAAGATCGATGGTAATTCAAACCTAGAGATTAGGGTAGGTGTGCTATCGATTTATAATAACACGTGGCAAGGTCATGTAGAAAAAGGATATAAATTATAATTTGCGATTGTGCACTTGAAAGATTTATTTTAACAAATATTAAGTAATTAGATTTCATTTGTAAACAAGTATGTACTGTACACGTAATCTATTTTAATAAATTTGTAGTCAATTTTAATCAAAATCATAATTTAAGGGTCTTCAAAATTTAACTATGGAAGAGAAATTTTTAAATAGTTGAAAAGTAATAAAATGAAATAAAGTAAAAATAAAGAAAAAAAGGTAAAAATGGGTTTAAGTTAACTGATTAGAGAAATTTTGGAAAGTACTTTGACGCGAGGGTCATCTTTTGCTCTACTCCACTTTCTTCTAACTATTCAACTTTTACTATACTACTTTTCCATAGTCTTAGTTTCACTTTCTATCGATATTTCGAATAGAATATTTTTGGTTGTAATTTAGTGTTCTAAATAAATAATTTTTTTAGGTGCCTACGAGTAAATCCTAAAGGCCTGGATGAGGAAAGCAAAGACTACTTATCCCTTTACCTCCTTCTCGTTTCTTGCAACAAGTCTGAAGTTAGAGCAAAGTTCAAATTTTCAATTCTTAATGCCAAAAGGGAAGAAACCAAAGCTATGGGTAAGTAATCGAATAATTCATAGAAAATAAATTTCATTAAATTTAGATAAACTGAAATTTCAATCAGGAATGGTATTTCTAAAATACATTTTATTTATAGAGAGCCAACGAGCGTACAGGTTCGTTCAAGGAAAGGATTGGGGTTTCAAAAAATTCATCAGAAGAGACTTCCTGTTAGATGAAGCCAATGGACTTTTACCGGACGACAAACTCACGATATTCTGTGAGGTATATACCTTTGTATGTTGTTAATAAATTCATTTAATAGTCAGTTTCCTCGAGAAACGATGTCTAAAATGTAGAACGAATTATGCTTTTCAGGTGAGTGTTGTGGCAGATAGTGTCAACATCTCGGGACAGAGTAATACGATACAATTTAAAGTACCTGAGTGTCGACTACCCGATGATCTTGGATCACTTTTCGAAAACCAAAAATTTAGCGATGTCACGCTTACAGTATGTGGGAGAGAATTCCAGGCACATAAAGCAATTCTTGCAGGTAAGAATATATAGAAATCCTTTATAAATTATCTTAAAGAATTATTTGCAATTCATTATAGAAATGTCATAAAATAAAATTTTGAATTTACAGCACGAAGTCCTGTTTTTTCGGCTATGTTTGAACACGAGATGGAGGAACGAAAGCAGAATCGGGTAGATATCACGGATGTAGACCACGAAGTTCTGAGGGAAATGTTGCGATTTATTTATACCGGAAAAGCAACGAACTTGGAGAAGATGGCGGACGATCTGCTCGCCGCTGCGGATAAATACGCACTAGAGAGGTTGAAAGTAATGTGCGAAGAAGCTCTTTGTACGAGCTTAGCCATCGAGAATGCAGCAGAAATTCTCATATTAGCTGATCTTCACAGCGCCGATCAACTTAAGGCGCAAGCCATAGACTTTATTAACACGTTAGTATTTTTATTTGCATTTTTTTTGCATCATGCTGGTTTATCTTTCACTATTCTCATTTGAGTTTATAGAATATAATTTGCGATTGATTTGAAAAGCTCAGAATTATATTATCAGATATATTAGCTATATTTTTATATATTTATATATATTATATTTTATATATTTTATATTATTTATATAATGTTATATATATTAGCTATATTTGAAATTACTTTCTATCTATGTTTATATCAGTTAAAATGTGGTCAGTTTTCTTAACAAATCTGAACCAAGAAAATAAATACTTACCGAATTTTTTCTGTTTCAGTCATGCGACGGACGTGATGGATACGCCGGGGTTTAAATCCATGATTGGTTCTCATCCTCACCTGATAGCGGAGGCTTTTCGAGCCCTAGCCACCCAACAGATCCCACCGATCGGCCCGCCTCGAAAACGAGTCAAACAAAGCTGAAAACAGTCACCGTTGACTCCGGGTACGACTACCACTTCGCCCCCTCTTCTCTTACAACCTTCTTGACTTTTATGTACAGTGATATTTCGTAGTGCTAAATAAATGTTTCCTAGTGCGCCACTCTTTGGTCCACTTAAAACGAAAAGAAAATGCAAAAAAGTAAAAAAAAAGAGAGAAACGAAAGAAAGGATGAATCGACGCGCCCAGAAGGTTTCGTCGCCCAGGAACGTCAAGTTGGTGACTCACGCCAGGACACTAAAGTTTTCAGTGAGTGTTAGTGGGAGTAAAAAACTGTTTGGAATGTGAATAATTTTCACGAAGTTTTGGTTACTTTACTGGCGGTGGAATCCATCTTATTTGTACGGCGTGACCAGAGAAATCCTCCACGGCTAGACAACACCGACGCGTCTCAATCGATGTCTAAGACTCGATTGGACCTCATTTTGCTCTTCACTCTCGTAGGCGTTACGCGGCAGGACCAACCACCAGAGGACCAAGCTCCCCAGTTGCCACGAGACGACACAAAAGTTGTGATAGGCGTCGGCCAGACGATTGTAACTATTTTGTTCCTTTTTCAACGGATCAAACCACTCCCCTCGTCTACGACGGGAGGGGGATTAGATACTTTGTTTAATACCGATAGTGATTTTTAATTGTAAATCATACAACTCTTCCAACATGGAAAAATGATTCTAGTTAGCGTTTTTTATGATCTCTTTTCTCTCGATATGTATGATGGTTACTGCGGTTATGACTCTCAACGCTGCGCGACACGTGGCCCCTGTATTTTTGTATATTTTTTGCCTGCAGACATCCGGATATTTCTCGATTTCTAGGCTTTATTTCTCTCGACTCTAGCATCTTAGCTGAAGCGGCTCACTCCAAGTTTTACATTGTATGACTGCTAATCCTCGGGATCGCACATTTCATTCTTAAGGATGTTAGAGCAGGTAATTCTGGTACAAATTTCGAAATTTGAAACCAGATCACTGGTAACTTCCCAGAGTCCTAATCTCGAAAGTCGATTTCTAAATCCTGATCATTCGAACATCAGAAAACCCGTTGCAACATCCTTAAATGATAAAATTATTTATTTTTTTTTTGTCTCGGACAAGCTTCAAATAATTTATTGTAAAATACCTTTAAATCAAAGAAAATTATTGCACCCGAGGAACCTGAAATTTCGTAGTACAGTGTTGTTGTATTAAATTTAGGGTTGTCCATAATTTGTTGAATGTATAAATTTTCGGGGGGTTGTTTTTTATACCGAAGCAAGATGGATTGCAAAAGCGACTACAGTTTAAAAGCTGAAAGTCTATTAGTGACTTTTCACCTCGCAGGGACGTTATTAGTAATTGTAACAGATGGAAAATAAAAAAGTACGCGAGTATTGTAAACGTTAGTCAATTACGCTAAGGGAATATTAACTGTTTTTCTGTAAGTAACTGTTAAAGTCGCAAAACTCGTGATGAATGAACAGAATTATGGGCAACCAGAGGCAACGATAATCATCGTTTAGTACTAAACTGGCTTCCCGATCCCTCGACTTAGTTTTATCGAATATCGAATACTTACCATTATGTTAACGATGAATATTAATGCCATACGTGTTCTGTGATAAGTCCATTTATAGTAGTTGCAACTACGTCTCTGCTCCTGTTCTCGATTCTTTGCGCCGTGCCCTTTAAATGATTCTGGCAGCCAGTGAAGTTATCTATATGCAGCGACTATTGCCAAACAGTCCCAAAGTTTTTTGCCTACTTTTTATTTTAACGTTTTTACCGCATTGTGTGTACAGTACATATATATTATATTTTATAATGACTCGAACCAAGCGATTGTTACGTTAGAGTAAAAAACCGCTGCCAATTACTATAGAGTGTATTCACTATGAATATACGAGTACAGGTTTGTCTCATTATATGAGCACTTTGCTTTCTCATGAAGGGAGGTCAATCAGTGTTTTCATCAAAATGCATAAATTTTACTCTGAGAGACACTTCACAATACCAAATAAAGAAAAACTTTTAATGAACATTTCTTTGTGTAGTTAAAAATACAATTTTTGAAAAATCAATTATTAAATAATTAGATTTGAAAATTTAATGTGGGGCATAGCTTCCCCTCCATCTTGCTCCTGTGGATGATGAATCCACAGGAGCAAGTCAATATAAATATTGGTGCCAGCAAGTTACAAGGAACCTCCGGGACATCGCAGGGCCAGAAATGGAGGAGTCCCACACTCATTACAAACCTCCATCTATGATGAAGCAAATGATTCTCATACGTTAAAAAAGAAGCTTTCGTTTTTTGTTTCGTTTTTAATTTATATATAATTTAAGTTGAATTAATTTCTACATATTTTGAAAAAAAATACATAGAAAAAGTGTTACAATTTTACGAAACGTTCGCTTTGTAATTTTTCTTTTCTTAAGCATATCTTTGGGACTGTAGGATGATTTCTTAAAAAAAAAATCGTAATTTTCAATGTTTCAACTGAACCGCCGATGTTATACGAATGACAATTTGAGAAAATTTATCGTCGATAACGATCTGCAGCAAGAATATATGAGTGTATGACTGGATAATTTGATAAACTAAGTACAATTAAGACAAGCGTTACCTCATCATTGAAAACAGTATGAGTGGGTCATGGAGCACCACTCGAGTTTCGTTTGGTACACTTCCACTGTACGCTGCATTTAAATTAAAAGCTTTTTTTTTTTTGTAAGGAACGATCTCGTAGTGGTCTTTCCTGATTCATTGTACTGATCATCGACACCAGCTCATACAAACGTTCATTTTTCCATTTATTTTAAGTCAATGCACCGCATCGAATAAATTACATTTTCATTATAAATTTTATAACTCGTTGTTTATACCTTTCCCGATTCATAACAATGAAGTTGCTTTAATAAAAGCAATTGACTTCATAGAGAGGTATTTAAAAATAATTGAATCTAAAATCGCTATGCTATAAATTATTAGTAGATTGTGTAAAAGAGAAATCAGGTTTTCATGTTTGGTATTTCATTAAATATTTTTAATAATATTTGTTATTATAATTGTACAGGTAAACATAAATTAATGTTATTTATGTAACGGATTACGGGAGTCAATTTCGCGAACAAAGATTACCATTAATTGGTTAAAGTCATGAGCGCTTCCACGACATCACCTCTATGTTCCCTAAGAGTTTGCTCAACTATATTTCGATTAGTTAGTTCCATCTCTTTCATCTGAAATTTTTAAATAAACGTGTAAATATTAATTTTTATTCTTTAAAAGTATTTAAAGAGTAAACTAGAGTTTCTTACAATTAGATCGACATCTTCTTTCTTTATCGCGATTTTGGATAACTCTTTTTCTTTAGCCTTTTTTTCCGCAGCTTCTTTGTTTCGTCGATCTCCAATTATACTTAGTGCCTGAAAAAAAAAGAAAAATAATTCCCATATCTGATTTTGACCTAAATAAAGTATTTTTAGTATGCCAACTAATTACTGTCTTCAAATGAAAATAAATAAAATAAATATTTCAATTATAGGTATGTATAAAGATTAATTTTCAATTCAATAGAGAAAGTGTTGAATGATAAATTCGCAAAATTCCCAATGCTTCGAAAATAAAACACTTTATACACAAATTCAAACGTGAATATCTAAAAAAAATATATAATAAATAAATAATATTAAAGCAGAAAAAAAGAAAACAAGGAAGGATGGAATATCAAAAGGAAACGTAATAATGTATGATAAAAACGATAAAAATGGAGTAAAAGAGGTTAAGCACATTATTTAGAGGTTATATTGCCATTGAAAGGGAAAACGAATCTCGTGTAAAATGAAAAATATTCAATTATTAAGCGATTGTAGAATTGGTCCAAGCAAAAAGAAACTTCTAAAAAAAGTCTCTATAATAATAAATCACACTTACACAGGAAAAACCTTCGGAAGATGAAATTTCCTTCTCCTCTGCGTAATCTGTTACTCTTTCCAAATCTGCAGCCCCGCTATCATATTTAGCAATTTTCTTCTGCGATTTCTCTTGCTGAACTTCGTCAGAATCACCATTCACATCTTCGTCTGCCATTGCTCTAATTATTTAATCTATTAATTAAAAAATAGTGTTTGTCAAATTTTGTAAATCAGCATGATATTATGGGAATGCAACACGATATACAATACACAAACACATTCATATCCAGTGCTCCCAACGCGGGCCCCGAACTCTACTGCGCATGTGTCGCGCTCGACATCCGATTGGTTTCTATTCGCGCGTAATTTGAAATGCATAATATTTTTTAGCATTTCAAATTGCGCGCGAATAGCAACCAATCGGATGCCGTGCGCGACACATGCGCAGTAGAGTTCGGGGCCCGCATTTGGGAGCACTGTTCATATCGATAATCGTTACAACTACTGCGCGTGCGCGTTCAGTTTTTTAATTTTAATAAATCAAATTTCTTGCCAATTGGAGATACTTCTATCGTTAATATTACATTAAATCACATTAAATACAATTATTTTTAAAATAAGAAGCAAGAAAAGGAAATATATAAAAGAAATTCGTTAAAAATTTTTAATTATATATTTTTTGAATTACCATCTGAAGTTAGCCTCGCATCGAACCTTTCAGTATCGATATATATATCGAATATCGAAACTTTCGATATTGTGCATGCGCGTCGTGGCGCCGCGCAAGTTCATTTCAGTTTAGATTCTGGTTTAGTGTCGTTCAAAGTTTTTTCGTCCTGCCTATTTAGGGAAAAAGTAGTGGTTTTAACTCAGGGTTTTAGAGTTTTATGTGAAAAGTAGCTTCGCGAATTCTTTCACTTTAATTAGAACCTTTTTTATTCGCGAATCGTTGTTTTTGGAGTGAATAATGTGTGCTTTTGTGCCAATGGATTACCTCTGGACTTCAGAGGTCGAATTTGCTTTAAGAAAAGGTCAGGAATACAATAATAATACAATTTATCGCGTTTTTTTTTTGATTTTTACGAAATAATTAACTCCTAGTTGTTGATAATCTTGAAAATGTCACTTAACCTCAATTCGCACCAAAATCGCGTGGGAAATGCTTTTGAACAAAATGAAGTGTTTTGGTTGATGTTTATGTCGTGCAATTGTTAAAATCTTAAGTTTTGTTTTTATCTTTTGAGTAATAATTAACTTTTGTTAGAAATTAATAATGTCTCATAGCACTGGCAAAAATTTATATGTCAAGTACTTTTCATTAGTTTCATGATTTTTTTTAAGGAATTTATAAATGAAATTCGTTAAAAATTTTCAATGCATATATTTTTTGAATTACCAACTGAAGTTAGCTTTGCGTTCTATCGAAACTTTCAGTATGTATCGAATATCGAAATTTTCGAATATTACAGTTTAGTTTTTCCGCGTGCGCGTAAGTTCAGTTCAGTTTAGTTCTGGTTTAGTGTCGTTCAAAGTTTTTTCGTCCTGCGTATTTAGGGAAAAAGTAGTGGTTTTAACTCAGGGTTTTAGAGTTTTATGTGAAAAATAGCTTCGCGAATTCTTCCGCTTTAATTAGAACCTTTTTTATTCGTGAATCGTTGTTTTTGGAGTAAATGATGTGTGCTTTTGTGCCAATGCATTACCTCTGCACTTCAGAGGTCGAATTTACTGTAAGACAAGGTCAGGAATACTATAATAATACGATTTATGACGTTTTTCCTTTGATTTTTACGAAATAATTAACTTTTAGTAAATGCTTTTGTACAAAATGGAGTGTTTTGGTTGATCATTGTTTATGTCGTGCAATTGTTCTGAAAGTTCAAATCAACGAAATTTTATATTAATTGCTTAAAAATTGGTTCACTTAAATTAAAAATAATACACTATAAAATAATGTGTAACAAGTATAACTTTCGAGTATATTAAAGAATTTCTTCAAAAAACGCGTACTTATATTTGTAATTTAAAAAGCTAAGAATTTGAATCGCTATTAATTTTTCGCAATAAATTACAATCCGTAGATTTTTTCCTTATCTTTTTATTAAAGTACAAAAAATCACAGAATAAGTTTTATAAACGTGTAATATGAGTATTCGTGTATCAAGTTTTTTTTAATCTAACACATCGAAGACAAAAGATAGAAATAAATACGATTCAAAATTTAGAATATGAGCTAATTATTTAATCAAGTATCACTTCGTAAAAATGTTTCATGCAAAGTTTTATGCAATTGTTGTGCTTTCCGTGGTCCAATCCCAGGACAAAGTCCTAAAGTTTTGGCTGGTGTCTTGATTATTTCAGCAAGGGATCCAAAATTTGTCAGAAGTGTCATAGCGTCAGTTTTATTGACGGATCGTATAGATGTTAAGGCATTGATTAACTGCAATTAGAAGCGAACAGAATATGAAATATATTATTTCCATTAATACTTTAAAAAATACAGTGAAATTTGCATTCGATATCTTCTTACAGAATTAATGAAATAATGTATGTAGTGGTGAGAGAGCTTACTTTTTGTTGGACTCCTGTTTCACTTCTTTCCATAATCATATCTGGAGGTTTTTTTTCGTAGATTTTGTAGGTTTCTATAATTCTTCCCGCATCCTCGGCATTCCAGGCGAGCATTAGAGTCAAATCAGCAAGAATGCAAATTCTTGTTAGGTGTTTTAGGGAATGGTGAGGCTCAGCAATATCAATCTATAAGTTTTATTAGAAATTAAATTCTTCAATAGTGCGTGATGCTACCATTTTTTAAGGGAAAAGGTAAATAAGAGCTGTATCAAGTTATAAGAGAAAAATAATGAAATTGTTAAAATATTAACCTGCACCAAAAGTACTCGTAAACTGTAGGCTTTTCCTAGTTGTTTAAGCCGATCGTGGATGTAATCTGGATTTAATTGATGATAACGAAGCGATAGGAATAATATACAGGTATTTCGTCCAATTGCATAATCTGGTACGATTTCTGAATATTCCCAAGGAATATTAGATATGTATTTCATTAAAGGATTTCCTTTCTAGAATTATAAATGAAAAATATATTAATGTAAGATTTGTAAAGAGGAACTCTATTTAAAAAATTACCTGTTTTGGATTGATAAGTAGATTATCGAAACTTGAAGAGCTTTTAGTTTTAGGAACTCCTGTTGTGATTTCTTTATTTTCTGCTTGTGAGCACTTAGGTAATTCATTGCTGAAAAATTCCGACTTCTTCAATTTGCTAAAAACAGCTGAAAATTTCCATTAAATTTACATTTTGTCTGTTACTAAATTTAAAATGGCATTTCTTCTATATTAAAAGTAAATCTCACATTTGAAAGAAGAGTCTTCACTCTCAGTTTCCTCGGGTGATTCTTCTATAATTTGACCTTTTGTCAAACTCAGTTTTGCAATTTTAGGAGGTGGTTCATCAAGAGTCAAATCGATTTTTGCTAACTTAGGAGGTATTTTACTTTTCGTAATATCAGCTACAGCTGAAGCCGTTCTTTTAATGTTAGAAGGTAATTTCGGTTCAAAACCTTCAAGATCAGTTAAATCAATATCTTCCATTTCGAAGTCGCTCATTTTGAAATTATTTTTGTGGGCTCCTAAACACAAAATTTGAATTGGATTAGAAATCACAGACTTTTTGAGAAACAGAGAGAAACAAATGTAGGTTATAACAATACAAATCTTATTTACAAACAAACATATCGTAAAATTGATATAATTGTAAATATTTACCTGAATTTTTAGATCTAAAATTTATTTAATATGAACCTAATTGAATTTTAAATCTATATAACGGTAGAAATGCGAAAAAATCAAGAATTGATTATTTTATGACAGTTATCACGGTTATCACTGTTATCGCGTAATAATGATACATAACCTACAAGCGTGTTTATATTTTTGTTTCATATTTCCTCCACTAAGAAATTGAGGCGCTTTATTTAAATTTTATGTAGAAAAGAAATTGATTTATAATTGTGAATTAAAAAAAAAAAATTAACAATATTTATTATTATATAAAACTTTATACTAGGTTTTGAAAATCTCCTTTTCATTATTCAAATCAAATTTCAACTAATTTAGGTTTTTTTTTAGACATTAATATTGTTATATAAAAAGAGATAATGAGGAAACATAAATAATTAAAAAAAAAGAAAGTGATAATTAGAAATAAAATGCGGTTATTGTAATAAAAATATGTACGTTTTATTTGGATTGAATTGACTATAATAAGAGAAATAGACGTATGAATCTAGATAACATAACAATTTATACCCTTTTATAATAATTCCACTTTACATTAACGTATTTTAGATTCATGAGTACCTCGAATCTGGAATCAACTTAAAGGTTACAATTCGGAATTGTCTTTTTACATTTCTAAGCTCAAAGTTCCATTTATCTATTATATCAACATGTGAACATGGATATATATTAATCATGACAGGTACTTTGAGAATCATTTTTGGAACTTAATTTTCAGTACAAAGCTTCCCAGCAAAAATTTAAAATTAACACTTAAAAGTCCGCATTTCTATATCGGACTCCAAAGTCTTAATAATTGAGTCATTTTCACGTTATGCAATCACATAACTGTCAAATAACTTCTATTAAACCAAAATATTAATAATAAATAAAAATTCTCTTTTACTGGGAATGTTTGAAGCTATAATTATTATTATCAACTTATGTCGTAAATGAAACTTTATCTATAAAATTAATATTAATTTGTCAATTATTTTCCAACATGATTTTTCATGTCGAAAATAATTATTCAGATCAACTGAATACTTGAAAATAAAATGAACATTTATTGAATTAAAGAGCGATCCAGCGTTCCATTGAAAAGGCGTGTTTTCCTCTTTCCTTTATTGGAAAAAAGGTTTCTTCTTTTGATTCCTGTTATGACTGGATATGAATCAAAGTATGTAATTGGTTCCTAAAGGCGAGTTGAGTTTCAAGTAAATAAAATGATTCAGTAAGATTTAATCATTGTCCATTTGCTTTTGATGTTAATGCTGCCTGTTCTCTTTGATATCTGTAAGCAATTTACATTTTATTAATTGAAATAATTAGTATTGCGAATTAAATACATATACATATAATCATACATAATTAAATAAATAAAATTTATTTTTTAAAGACAAGTTTAATTATGATTTGATAAATGTAATACTTACTTAATGCCTCTCGCTACTTGATATAATGCAGTGCACGCGACGAAAAGATTTACGCTAAATAGACCCCAATTTTTGGGTATAATAGCCAATGAATATCGTGTCCAGATAACTCCAGTAATACCCAGGGCAGTTGATTGACTAAGGGAAATTTGGCTTGCAGGCCTTTGTAAATCTCCAAGACCGGCTAATACAAGACCCTAAAATAAAATACAATATTTTAATTCAAATTGAAATATGTAAAACAAAATTTCTAGGTCGAAATTTGATATTTTTTATAAATTTATATTTAAAGCTTCTCAATCAATCGAGTTATTCGTTTCTATATAATATCCTATTGCGTATACTATATCACTAAATGAGGAAAGTATTTTTGCTTTTTAAATAGCTAGTAATGTGTCGTGTTTATGTTATAAAAATAGATCTTTGTATTGAAGTTGCATAAAATCTGATATCTCGTATAAAAAGAATTACGTGATGTGCTTTTGCATAATTATTGAAGTGCAATGTTTCTTAATTGTCCTGATCGTGGTCTTGATTCATATACACATGTACCAATGTACTTTCGCTTCGAAGCAAGGCCGAGACCTCTAGATAATTTCAGATTGATAAGAATCATAAAACGTGCAGTTATTAAACATTGATTTTTACCACGTGCTAAAAATCTATCAAATTCAATGATAATTATCTCATATTAAGTCAAAAAAGGCTAAACTTAACATTTTTTAAATAAATTTAATTTGATGTAATTCATGAAATTTGCAATTTTATATTTATATTGGGTATAGCGAATATAATATCTATTACCGTTTAGATTCGGGATTTTTTTATGCTAAGTAAAATTAGAACCTATTGTGAAAACTTATGCTATCCATTTTTACAATTACATATTTGCCAAATACTTGCCAAGTCTTATTTTTTTGCCAAGAGTTAAAATTTAGAAATCGAGGTATGAATGAAAATAGAGGTGTCACAACTAACCCATTTAAAGGCCGGTGCCCAGAAGAAAATCGTCTGTGGACCTGAAATATAATATTTTTTTTATTTTGAATGACTGCATATAGGATTTTAATAATTTCATGAATAATTTTTCAAATTAAAAACTTTAATAAACGGAATAAGTAGAAGCTAAAAGTCTTGGGGTCAAACTGCAAATAAATATTTTAAGCACAATATCTAAAGATTATAAGGTCAGGTTTAACAATTCAAATATCTAAAGATTACAATATCAACTCACTATTTTTTTTACAAACTGTGTGCTTGAACTCTGACAATTTTTTTTTTTTTTAAATTCAAAATGTGATTTATTTTCAATAAATCTTTATCTGTATATTTTCGTTTTCCTTTAGGCATATCATTATCATTCTTATGGTTACACAATCCATAAGGATAAAGTACAATCTAAAATGAATTTCTAGTTTGCTCCAGTCTAGAAGTTAAAAATATTTCTTTAGAGAAACGTGAAAAATATATCTTTCACAAATAAATTCTATTTGGAAAGATGGCCTTGTATGACCTTAACACGTGTCTCTCAATTCAACCTTGTCCCGTTTGTCATTTTGCGGTTTGATAAAGCGGAAACACGAGTTGCTGCTATTTAAAAAAAAATGTAGCATGCGACAAGTGAATTCATGTCATTCCATTTTGTACTACTTACCAGCTGGGTGATTCCACATCGGCTGGAGTGCTTCTGGCACAAATTTTCCCACAGTTTTCATAGAATTTCTATAGATGAGAGACATGATTGGGCACTATTTTTTTTCGTTTACTTATAAATAAAATTTGGAAAAAAATTTAACTAAAAATTGATCTAAATACGTCTGCGTTTCAAATCAATAGCAGCAGTTCGACCCGCGCACTGCGGATGAAAAATATGTAGTGCGCTGGCGTGGTTCTACGACTTCTACGCGGTTTCCTCATCTCAGTTCCCCTCTTCCCTCGATTTCTGCCCTCGTAAATACCGACAGGTCCGTAAACCTTTGGGTGATTTTTGGCATCTCTAAATTTAAAAAAAGAATGATTTTTATGCTTGAATTTCAATTTTAAGTAAGGAAAGTATGGGACTTTCTAGGACAATTTTTTAAGAATTTTAAAAATAAAATTACATAGAAGCATTTAAAATTTAATAGCTGTAGTTTAAAACATTCAAAACTCAATAGTATCACCGCATGTTTTAAGTTTGTCAATAAGATAGAATATAGATAGTGCGTAAAAAGCTGAATGAAAAAGAAAATATCAATGAATGTTGATAATTTGTTATCAATAGTAAAAACTATCTCTGCGATGAGATCATTGCCAAACTCACGTATATCGGATGCTAATCAATAATTGTAAAAAGAGCAATGTATCGTTTTTCAATTAAGTTATCTAATTTTGTCGGTTGCGTATCAATAAAAAATTGCATTTACTTAAAGTCTAAAGAAAGTCTTATAATGATATCTCATAATGACATCATGTAACTCTGATGTATATAACTTCATCTCAATTTTTATGACAGGAACAGGATTGATAAAATGTCGAACCTTCCTTGACATTGAAAATAGGATAAAGTTTGACATTGGCGCAGGTTGGCATTAGCTTGAAGTTCAAAATCAAATTGTTCGACTATTGCCAAGTCTTAAAATTTACGCAAGACCCGGTAGTAGTTTATTTTTGGGCTGCGAAATTACTTCCGGAAGTCAAGAGACTTTTTCTTTCTTTTGATTCTTTTGAATTTCATCTCTTACTTAAACTCTCTCGTTAGTTTCTTTACAAATTTCGTTTAAAAAAAAAATAATAATTCTATAGATAGCTTCGAATGACATTTTAAAAACCTGTTCCGAATTCGCAATAGAAAGTAGGAATGTGGACAAAAATATACGTTATTTGTATTATATGCATACTACTTGTTTATGTACATTGTACATTCATATATATATATAAAAAAAATAGAAAAAGAGGCTTTACAAAGAGCCTTTTACAAATGACATTAATAGTAGATCTATGTAAATAAGTGGTAAAATGTCTAATAATTTGATACTAAGCAATAAAATTCTAAAAATTTAAACACATTTTTTTTAAGATGAAGATTAACATGGAATGCAGAGGATAAATGATTTATGCCTCATAAAGAGAAAAAATTATTATTATAAAAATCAGATTACTTATATCTTATAAAAAGAATGGAAACGCTCGTGATGTTTATGTTTAAATTTCATTTAACTAAAGTTGATCTAAATTTGACGAGATTTGAATTTATTTAAATATCTAAAATTACTAAGTAGATAAAATCATCACATTTTTTTTTATTAAAGGACTTCAATCATATATCCCCTGTATCCTTCACATAGATGAAACTTAATAAACTATATATACTTAATTATTTAGATTTAAAAAATCAATTATTTGCAATTTGTGCCTAGTACTCTTCCCAAATATCCTGGGTCATATTAGCAATTTTTAATTGAATTAAAATATTCAAAAAAAATTTTGTATAAAATGCCTTTGCTCTTTAAATTGCACTGTATATATTTATTGGCATTTCAAAATACTGTATTTCCGCAATTTAAATAAAATTGGCTTTTAAAATTTAATTGATAAATTTAAAAATTTGGTACAAGTAGAAAGACTCAGATATCATATTTAGGTGTAATTACAATTTGTACCTAGCACAAAATATACACAACTTTATAGTATTTCTATAAAAAACAAATATAAGCACAAATAATTATGGCGTGAAATATATGTAATTATATGGGAAAAATTTACAAAAAAATGCACCACATTGCACCACTTAACTTAAAGTTAACCACTGAACTTAAAATTGTTCATAAATTATCCTTAAAATATTGTTTCCTTTGTCTGAGAAACCCTGGTAGATCGGTGAAAGTCTAGAAAAACTATATCAAGAGTAAAAATGTACAAAAAAAAAAAAACATTTGTATAAAAAAGCTTGATTCCATTTGTTATTTTTATATAAAAGTCTGAAAAGTTTATGGCCCTTAATTGTAATGGCAAGAAATCTCAGACTCAGAAAGGATAAAAAAGATTTCCATTGGAAAATTTTACAAAAGTCGAACAAATCTTAATAATCGCTGAAATATAATGATAGTAATCATCAAGCAGGCAATAATAATGATTACGAGTTGATTCATTAGTCGAATCAGTGATACTGTTGCATGAGATAATAGGAAGAATTACAAATTTGTCTTATGATAAAAAATGTTCTCCCAAATTATTCAAAAGTAGTAATAAGTTGATTTAAAAAAAAAAATTATTTTTGAAAAAACAACTTACTACGAATCAGATTTTTCGACATTAATTTTACATGAAAAAGGATAAATTGTATATATTCTCTTAAATATGAAGATTAATAATTATTTTAAATCTATAAATCTCATAATTATTTTTCTACATAAGGCACTTCCTTGATTTCAGTATTACTACAAATTTTTAAATAAAAAAAAAAGGTATTTTAACTACTTTTTTTTTTTTACAAAAACATCAATATTTTGATACCTGGCCTCAACAATTATGATTATGAGTAAACAGTTTACAATTCTAATGAATACAAAATCACTTATATAAATTGCTTTCATGAATTGTAACAACTCGAGATTGAATATTTGCTCCTTTTTACTTTCGTATTGATGAAAACAAGCTTGTGTATAAATAGTGTAAATTATAAAATTGTATAAAAAAACAGTCCCCTGTTGCTGGATTGAGATCTGATAAAACTTAGAATATGTAAGTATGTTTTTTGCATTACAAAATAAATGCAAAAATAGAAATATGGTTTCGTCCTAGTTTCGGAAATTCTAAAAAATCTATTGCTATTAAATGCTGGTGGCAGTTTTTATGTCAGTAACAGATACGTCTGTATAAAAATTGAGCAAGTATTCATTTTTCATTCATTTAAGTACGAATGATAAACGTAATCTCTTATCTGAAGAAAAAAAACGAAATTATCCGTATGTTCCTTGCATATTTCAAGAAAATTTTAATGTTAACTGAATCAAACCTCCAAAAAATATATTTTAAGGAGATAGACTCCAACTTTGAATATATATATATATTTTTTTTTACTTTTTAGTTTCTTTTTTTAAAGAATAACTGTTGATTATTTTATCACAATAGATTACTTTTGCTGCTCAGTCTTAGTTTAAAATTAGCTACGGAGCAGGTGAGCATAGAATTATACTATACAAAATCCAAGAACCCAAAAGGGTCAAAAGTACTGACATACCCATGATTATCAACTGTTAGAAATTTCTTAAAATCCTCCGAAACGCAAACTTTTGCGTTGTTTGATGGTAAGGAAACCAAACCTAATAAGCCTGATTCATTCTTAATTAGTTTAGATTGCCAAAAAAATTCATCTAAGTTAGATTTTTCGGTTGTGGTTCCGTTACCATTACTTGATGGATCATTTACAATACCGTTCGTACCATTAGTACCATTAGTACCATTTGTTGTTGTACTTAACTTAGTTTCGATGCTTTCACTATCCTGTAATCTCCAATTCGATCGAGGGCTGGGAACAACCTGTATGTTTCTAATTCGACCCATTCGACTTCTTTTTTTAATAACTTTATCGAAAATAGGTGACACGTTCCACCAAACAAGATCATCGGTATTTACCGATAATAAAATTGGCATCTTGATTCCAGTCGGAGCCCAGTGCAGCTCAGTCACAGGGTTGCAGTGGAAAGACATCGTTCTAATTTCATTCTTCTCTTCTGCGTTTAAAATCTAAAATTATAAAGAGTATTTGTGATATGAAGAATATTTGACTACTTATAGTACAGATACAATGATATATTCAAAAGAAAATCTTAGTGTGGAAAATAAATGCAAAAACTCACAGAGATTTCCCCACTGTCAAAGCCAATTGCTAAGTACTTTTCCTCTTCAGAAAACTCAAAACAAGACACCTTGTCACTAAAGCAGTAGATCTCGTGATGAACATTAATTGATATTTGTGCAGGCTCCATTTGTACATCTTTGATTAGATTGTAAAGCACCATGTCTTTTCGGTCCTCATTCAACAAAGCTAAGTAAGATTTTCCAGGACTCAACTTGCTGCTGAATGCAGTTGAATTTGCTGAACCATAATTTTGCACGTAGAGTAGTTGCCAGTCACAACCAGAGATATCCCAGTACTTGATGGCAAAATTCCTTGCTACTGTTAAAACTTGATTCTTCTCCATTTCATGAATCGAGATAACATCTCCAGTTTCTTGGACTACGTAGCACACTCTCGCATGTTGCCAAACCTGCAACAATTAATTTATATGAGACTTTAAAATTTATAATTTACATAACGCAATTTACAAGAGTTTAATATTTGGAACTTTTAATTTAAAGTAAACATACCCTCAAACTGTTTTTGTTACTTTCTTGAAATATTATTGCAATCCCAGTCTCGAAGTTGGTAATGATATTGATAAAGTTAGAGGCTTTCTTCAATGTCATTATGCAGATGGCAGTTTCCGTTTTGATATTAAAAAGGAAAATTTCTTGTTTTTGTTCCTTTACAACATCGTAAATTAATGTAGTACCATCTGGAGTCAAGATCATGACGTTTACTGATCCGTCCACTAAATTACTTTCAGCAATTTGTTTCCAAGAAGCCTGGCTTCCCTTAATAACAGCAATTTTGTTTTTTGATGTTTGTCTAACAACGATGTCTTCTTCTCCCAATGGCTTCATCAAAGCGTTGAACAAAGGTTTACTAAATAGAAAATAATAGGTCATGTAATACATTTTTCATTTAGAAATTGAAAGTCATGCATCTTTCGGAAATTATTCTTATTATAAATTCATAATTCGTACTTTAACGGCTTCGGTACTTCGATTTCCTTCAGCTCCCATTTGTGAATTAGTCTGTTCTCGTTTCCGCAAAACTAGAACATAAGTGTAAGGAAAAATGATAAATTTGTCAAAAGAAAGCTAGAAAATTTTTCTTAATTTAAGAATTAACTACTTACCAAATGATATCCTTCTTCCTCCATCCAATAGGTATCCAAACAAAGAACTTTCCCTTTGTAAACTGCTACAGGTTCAAAACTGCTATGGATCTCCCAAACATTAATGAATCCATCAGATTTTGCTGTGATCAAATACTGTCCATCATATGTGACAGTTGCACTAATAAAGACTGTATTTGGATCATCAATTTCGGCCTTTTCCTGTTTCATGTAACTATGAAGTTGATCATGAGTCGGTGATTGAAGCCACTTGATGTGCACTGCCTTATTGTTTGTAACCAAAATCAGAGAATTATTCTCTCTAGGCAATCCTTTAAAAAATATTATCTTCATGTTCTGATCTCTTTGTCGAATTTGTGGATTGTAGGAAGATTTGTATTCAAAAACATTCTTGAAGAATTTGTAGGTTATTAAGACACAATTGTTCTCATCCATAACATGCAAAAGGATATTTTCATGTGCATCTAATGTGAAAGTAAGCTTCTTCAAACAACAATTATTGCTCATTGTAATCGTCTGAAATTCCTCTCCGCTTCTTCTCCAAACTTGTATAACACCTTTTGATGTACAACCCGCGATGAATTGGTCTTTTGGAGAAAAAGCAACATCAGAAATAACATCGTTTTGAATCAAAAAAGTGTGCAAACTATCATCCTGGGTAAATTTGTTGCTAAAAATTCCAGTCCAGCAAGTTTGTTTTTCTCTTGGACTTTGAACTCTTTTTCCATCATCTGAACTCTCTTCATCATTGAGGGAAAAAAGCTTTGCTTTTCCTTCATCGCTTAGAGCCAGAAAATAATTTTCTTGGTTTGCTAGAATTAACTTAATGATTTTCTTCTTCTGAAATCCGTAGATGTAATTCGTCTTTCTCATTTGAAAATTTTTTTCTACAATTTCACCATTTTTAGTTGCTATCAGAAGTGCATTAGGATCATCAGTAAAGCAAATAGTTGAAACATCTTCGATGAAGGTATCAATGGTCGATTCAGTAGATACATTTTCGGTTGATGCCACACTACCATTCCCTAAATGTTTTGAACGAGATAAATAAAGATTAAAAGATCGCTGGCTTGCTAATTCTCGAGCTTGATCCATTACAAATCCTTCCTCGGCATGATACAAAGCTATTTGAACTATATCAAGGCAGTTGCGAACACCATGCTTTGTTATAATGTTCATCTGATCTTTTAAGAATTTTTCTAGGTCATCTAATTTAATTTGCAGTTCTTCAGTGTAGTTTTGGGTAATGTGCTTTTTATATTTTTCTAAATCAATGAGCAAATCACTCAGTCCTGCTTTCATAATTTTCGCTTGGACAAACTCAAGATTCAGATAAACCTTTTCAAACAGCTCGTACAACTGAGCTTGCTCCAAATGATGACCAATGTAAGAATAACTGTAATTATCATCTGGAAGTTGCGAAAAATCATCCAAACAAGCCATGCGATATTTTCTGATAAATTCTCGATGTTTTTCCATCAATAATTGCGAATTTAGCTTCATTCGTAGGTGGCTTAGTAGAAGATCATGAACTCCGTAGACGTAGCTTTTTAATTGGTCATTCCATTGTCTTGCTGCTAGTGACTTGTGGCAGAGAACAAGCATTTGTTCGTCGACATTAAATGGCTCAGCTTTCCAAAGAATTTCTAGAGTCTGTTAAATAAATTAATCAAAATCGATTAGAATAGGTTCTCAAGCTAGAAAGACATACTAGAAAGCAGTGTGTGGTGTGTACTTCTGAGTTTAAATTATTTTTAGGGAAAACATTTCTTCTAGAAATAAAAATACCTTTGGCATGATGTTAACATCTTCGTTGAAGATGGACAATTCGTAGTAAAGTTCTTTCAACTCAGGCTGAAGCTTGTCGATGCACATATCGAAAATTGCAGTTCGTTTTTGAATTGCTCTTTTTCAATAGTTATAAAAGTAATTAGATTTTATTTTTGAATAGTTAAATTGAATTAGATTACAATTTTTGAAAATATTGGATAATATTTGAAAGACTCCTTACCTGTTTTCCGGATCTCTCTTTCGTAAAGTCCTTAAATAGTATTTCCATCTTGCACGATCATCGATCATCTGTTCCTTAAAGTCTTCAAATTGTGCTGAAAACATCGCAATAAGCAAAGGCATACCTTTGCATTCATCGTGAATTTTTTTGGCCTCAGGTGGAAGACGATTAACCGATGTATTCAGAACTTTTGCAAAAAGGCCCAAAGATTCAGCTTCTGTAAAGCCATCATTTACCTAAAAAAAAAATACAAGATTGATTTAATATTCCTAGAAAAAAATCACTTCAATTTAAGGGTCATTTTAGTTACCTTAAAAGTTATTGGATGTTTGTGTTTTACGACAGAAAAGTCGTCAGTAATTACAAGAATCTTACAACCGAAGTCAAAAGTATCAACTATTTTTTTATGACAAACATCATCTAAAATTAAAAGAGCATTTTCATGATGTCTTTGACAAAAATGTAGTTTTAATAATCGTATTAGGCACTCCTTTAGCGGTTCAGATTTTAATGGCGTAGGGAGTGTGTCAGACTTTTTTATTCTTTGATATAATACGTTGAGCTGAATCAGGATATCCTCGTCAATCTTGCGTTCGTCTAATAATTCTCTTTTTTCTAATTTGTGTGCGTTATAACTAAACTTTATCCAATAGATTTCATTCTAGAATAAAATATTGATTACAGTTTCATTTATAATTTTTAATTACTATCAAATTATCTTCAAATGATTAAAAATTAAAGTTATTCTTACTTGAAAAAATTCGGCAACCAGATTTGCGTCCTTGAGACTAATCACAGTTAGACATGATTTTCCGAATCCTTTTAGACCGTGAAGAGCAAGATGTTTACCTGGTTTCAGTTTTTGTAACTCTAGCTTGAACTGATTTACCTGTAAAAATGATTCAGTAATGTAATCTACAAAGCAAATTTTCATTCATAGATTTTATTTTTTATTTACGTGATGATTTTAAACACCGAAAACATTCGTTCTTTTTTAATTTCAATAAAATTACTTACCAATGAGAAATCCAAATGTAAGCAAATACAGAAATCCTCTCAATATTAGAAAGTTATAGTGATATTATAGACGTTTTTAATAATGAATAAATCCAGAAAATTTTAATTTACCTTTTCTTCTCTGGTTACAGGAAGAGGTGGCACTGGAGGAAGCTCGTTGAAGTGGATTCCTGTATCACAAGCAATCATTCGAGACCTTTCTAAATGTCTTTCCATGAAAACACTTAACCACCCGTAATGGTGTTTCAGTGCCTGATTAAAGACTTCAAATGCAAAGGGTCCACATCTGCAAAGAGTGAGTCTTTCTGGATTTTAAAAATTCTTAAGATAATAGATTTTCAAAGTATTGTTTGGAGTCGGTTTCGAATTTTGTTGAGTTGGAAGGTCAGAGTTTCGACCAAAGAAAATTTAATAAGGATAAAAAATTACAAAAAAATTCTTAAAACACTATTTAACTGACTTTGGAGTATTTTGTGAACGTTTTCGAATGAAATGTTTCATTTTAAAAATTTTGAATTGCAATGAGCCAAAAATTCACTGGCGCGTCGCGTTAGGGATTCTATTAGGAATAAATTAAGACTTGCTAGTAACCTTGGGAGTAAATCCAGCAATATGGAAACCCTTTCCTCCTTAGTTTTGCCATTTAGAATTTGCCTGACGTCATCGTCCTTGAGGATGTATTCAGTCGTAAGGGGTTTTATTATTCCATTATTAACATCGACATCGTCAATAATCGCTTTTCTGTACCTTTTAAGAATATCACAGTGAATTTTTTCCATCACTTTTCATATCTATCTTGCTGTAAAAGGGAAATGGATTCATTGCCATAATCATTCATTTCTTTACAATTTATATTTTTTGTTTATACTTGAATTGTTGTATAGAAACACATGTTTTGAAACAATAGAGCATTATAATTGTTTATATAATTTTAAACTTTTTCTACTTAAAATATTCTAAAAAAATATCTGACGGACTAAAATAATATTTGATTCACTCTCATTATTTTTTGTAAGATTTTTAACAGCTTCTTCTATATTTACCAGATATGAAGAAACACCTCACACTCCAAAACGATTCCCTGAAGGGTAGTAGTTTTCACTTAGGCATATTCTAGTATCTTTCGATAAAAAATGAACAATATATAATGCTCATTACGACGCTTTTTTCACTAAAATGAGTAATGACTAATGAGGCAAAAAACTGGCAAACTAACTACTAGCAAACTACTAGAAGCTTTTGTCAGGCTTTGTTAGTTTGTTGTGCTGTGCAGGTTAAAACATGCATGCAATCTAAATTTTTCTCATATGGTAAACAACACATGTTCTCTGTTTTATTGACGGTTGGTCATTTTAACCAGTACTTGATAAATTAGGTCTCCATAACCAAAAACTGGTTTCAGAATCATTTAGAACCCAACATACATTACTTACCTCCGCTTTTATGGTCTCTATCAATTTCAAAAATTTCATCAAAAAATATTTATTATTGTGGAGATAATTAATATATATTTAAACGGAATTGCTCATATGGTAAGTATAAGATACTGATAGGAAACCTACTTTACCGAGTTTGTAATTTTCGGGGTTTGCATCCATGATAATAAATATTTGATCAAAGACATCAAAGATATTAGTACTAATATTAGTACTATATTAGTATTATATTATTACTATATTAGTACTAACGAAGGCATTTATAAACGCTTGGAACTATTGCAATTAAATTGTTAAACTATGGCCTAGCATTATTTAATAATGCTGGCACTAGTAAATGGTTATTATAATACATACTAAAAACAAAGTAAACAAAAGGCATATTATACTTTCTTTTCATTTTACTATAAACAGTTTATTTACGGCAAAGTAACTAGGTTTAAACATGAGATTGGGTTATCATTGAAATGTTTTATTCTTTATCCCACAGAAAAATACTTTTGCAAAATTTCAGAAATTTCAGTTGATAAATAATATAACTAAAAATCTTTGATACAACTCAACAAAAAAAGGTGCATAATTAAATTGTCGAAACGAAATTAATATATTTACAAAGTCTACGTTTTTTGGCCGGGATTACCTGAAAGTCCTTTTACTTTCCGAACTAATCAGATGCCTGAAATGATTAATATGTTTCCTCTGTAACCTATTTTGGTTTATTAACTCTCTTAAATGAATCCCTGCTCTTGTTAGATGTGGCAAGTTGAATTGCATAGCTTTATTCACGAGATAAGATGCTTCTTGATTAAGCCTCTTAGTTGTTTGAGGAGCTCTAGGATCAAATGTCTTAAAATTGTGCATAGGATTCCTCTTCAACTGTTTGGAATTTTTCGATTGATTGAACTGCGGATCCATATCGAGAAATTCGCTTGGACGATAGTTAGATATCGGAATAAAATCGGCCACGGGGAACTCAAACTGATTAGGTCGTCGATTGTTTCTTTGTACAGGGTTACTGTAACCTGGTGAAGATGTAGATTGTTCTTGGTAAAATTGTGGAGGAGGATTGAAAAGATTTTCTTGAAAGAGTGAAGGAATCGAAGGAGAAGGTCCGTTTTGGTGGTAAGTTTTACAAACTGATTCTTCATGCTCATAGCTTTGATAAGCATGTTGTGGGTTGAAGTGCTCTTGATGATTATACTCTTGGTCTTCAATATTTTTACTACTCCTCGTTTCAACATAAACTTCAGAATTCTCACTCGAAACTGAATTACTGATCGATCGATTTATACTGTCTTCGTTCAAAACCAAGTAATTGTGTACCATCTCTTCTAAATTGGGTGGTATTTGGGAGCCAAATATCAAAGAGTAATAGTAAATTATTGAGAAGTATACGTCCAAAGGAACAATTTTTATTTTTTTTAACTCTTCGCGCAATTTTCGAAGGTTTGAAACAGCCTCTTTCTCCATACCCCAATCGTTTTTATAGAGCAATCTAACAAGTTGAAGTATCTTATTTCTTCGTGCTTGCGTGCAGCGGTTTATAAGACTTTTCTTTTTGGGCTCTTTCACCTTACAAATTTCTTTTTTCTTCATTTTAGTCGTTAAAGTTTCTACTTCTTTAAAGAGAATTTTTATATTTCCAGACATTTTTTCGAGCTTTCTAAATGCCTTGTCCAATATAGAAATTAATTTTTTTTTATCTCTCGGGATATGCAAATATTTTACTCTTTGTTTGTCCTCATCCGAAAGCTTAACCCAAAAGGAAATGAATTTTTTGAATAGATCTCTTTTGGTAAAATGTAGATAGTATGTTATATTCATTACCACTTTGTTACCTTGACAAAGCGTAACGCAAATGTCGCATTGCATAATACGACTCAGCAGTGATAAAGCTTTGAGAACATTAGTTCCGGCAATTAATCCCTCCAGATTAGCACCCTCCACATCACTGAGAACTATTTGATCTTTACTTTTGCGAAATTTTTCTGGATTTTTTTGCGATCTCTCAATATTCTCTTGGAAGAGAATTCTGCCTTGATTTGTTTTGAAATTTGAGTTGGTCGTAGAAATATTACTTTCTGAGTTCTGAGATATTTCTTCATCGCTTAAGTTTTCAAGCTCGACGTCAATAATCGCATTTTGGGACGATTCATCAGGAGATTCCGTAAGATTTGCAACATTTACCTTATTACTGGAATTAGTGTGTGATATCAATTGATTACATTTGTAGTAATTCGTAACTTGAGAAGGAGTAAGATAATGTTGTGTCCAACGATATTTATTACATGTAGATGATTCGTGTCCTTGCATCGCACAGTTGCAGCAATAGAGAAGACTTGATGGTTTCATGATGTCGCTTGCATGTTTTGGCGGGTGATGTTCTGTTTCGCTCGTCTGGAAAATGAAGTATAATTTTTTAATAGAATCTCATCCATTTTATACTTTATAGGGTGTATATACCGTAACATTTATTTTTTGAAATTTACTGCATTCCATTTTAATGTATACATTCAAAATAATGTAATACATTTAAAAGTATATAGAACATGAATAAATACAATAAATATTCACACAAAATGAAATTTTGACGTACAGTATGGTGAAATTGCCTCCAAAGATCTGGACAGGAATCTTCGTTGTGACCTCGAGAGTGACAAAGCTTACAAAATAATTTCCTGCATGTTTCACATGTCGGTCTGAAGCTATTTTGCTTTGAGCCACACTGAAAATAAAGAAAATAAAATTTGATTTCAAAACCTTTCAAAGGTTAACACAATAAAATTCTATTAGACGACAATTAGTAATTAGGGGAAACCACTCAAGCCTGTATTTTCAAATAATTATTGATATAGAAAAAAGTATCATTAAATAAATTATTTGTATTAAACATTTTTATTAGACGTTGCCAAAGGTGCAATTTTGACACGTTCATCCATCAGTAGATAATGGTTGGCGGTTTAACACCTGGGCATGATAGAATAGTGAGATATCGATAATAATTAATAACAATTTATAATAAGTATACTTTCACTTATAATTAGTTTGCTGATTAAAAGATAATTGAAACTGTGGTTTCGCAAATTTTTTATGGGATATAAAATACATGCAAGGAAGCTCACAACCCAACCTAACATAATCAAACATAATAGCAAAAAAGTGCAGTGCTACCACTTGGACCAGCGAAACAAGTACGATTATTTACTGTTGGAAAATGGAATATCAAAAAATAAGAAGTCCTGAAATATTTATAGATAATAAAAATCAACCCAGAAAAATTTCATTTAAATGAAAAGCATGAATAAAAAAAAGGTAGTTTTTTTTAATACCAAAAATTAAGTTTCTGCATTCACACAATAATTAATGATACTTTTTCAATGAAAATTTGTCTAATTATCGAAAATTTATATTGAAAGAGGCAATCAATATTCTTGTCTAGTTTTCTAGTTACATAATAAGAATTATCTACTGTTGGATGGTTTCCCCTACATTTTTAAATGTAATTTTTAAAATAAAATAATAACTGTATCTTTATATTGTTTTTACCGTGAGACAAAGTTTGTGCGGGCATCGAGTTTCATAATGTCCTTGTGATCCGCACATGTGACATACGGGTTTTTTTTTCGGTTCTGGACAATTTGCCCTTAAATGTCCCGATTGTCGACAGCGAGTGCATTTGTTTTTATTTAGGAAGTACCTTTGTTGTTTTAGCAAAGCAGGCTTCCAATCTTCATCCAAAATTGCCCAACATCTTCGATCCGCTGAAAAAATAAAATTGGATACATTACTAATAGATATTTATTTTTGGTAAAAATTAGACATTAAACAAATCTAGAGTAATAAAAATTTACTCACTTCGCATCTGATTTTGAGCATTTGCTACGCTGAATTCCTCACCACCCCAAGAATTATCGTAAAACGCCTTCATTTTGACCGACATTGGCTCAAAGAAGTATTCTTCATCAGTTTTCTCTTTACTAGTTTTATAGTTCTGCTCGCTTTTTTTCTTTGACCTCTTTTTTGCAAATGAACCAGAAGCTCTAGAAGTACTTGGTTCTGCAAGATCATTCAGGGGCTCAACATATTCATTATACTCAGTTGCATTTTCAGCACTCTCTATTTCTTCTGAAATAGCATCTTTTCTCATTTTCTCTATCTCTTCCAAACTGTTAGCACCTTTTTCAATTGCAGTACAGTTTAAAATCAGATTTTCGCCAATTGAATCCATTTTTTCATCTACTGGAAAATCTGAGTAACTAGAATCTGAAGTTTCTGTGTGATTCGACTGCTCAGAAGAAAGCCGAGATCTTGAATTATTAATTGAAATTTCTTTTGGAACTTTATAACTATCTTCTGATTTCTGTTCAGAATCAGGATCAGATTTAGAATTAGAGTTAGAAGAAGAAATATCTTTTTTCATGCTTTTCGTTTCAAATTTGGAATTCACAACATAAATTCCGTCATTACTGATATCATCACTATCGGAAGAATCACTTCCTGAGTCACTTAAATCAATAACTGGAGGTGGAGGTCTTGGAGGTACCGGAACTTCAAGAATAGACTCGTCAGAATCAGAGTAAACGTCACTTTGGTTTTGTCTTTCGACTTTCGGGGTTTCTAAAATCAGATTGCCCTCGTCCGAAAAATCGTCGGAAGAGATGATCTCGATGATTTCATCATTTTGCGTTGATTTCTGAGTCTTCTTGGATTGTTTTGAATTTGAAGCTAGTGTAACTTCAGCTGGAATTTTTGAATATTTTTCTTCTGCGGCCTTGAGTTTCGCTGCTTTAATTTTGTTCTTAAATCCCGCTTTTTTATTTTTACTCTTCTTCCGCTTATCTCCTTTGGATTCTGGTGGAAAAAGAAGTGCCATAGTTTCTGGACTGATTAAAAGAGAATTAGTGCTTTCATCAGAGAATTTGCTTGCATTCAATGAAACTGGAGTTAACATAATTCCGTTTACCTCCCTTTTTGAACTTTTAGGTGTATTGTTTAGAAAACTTTTGTCGGACTCGAGACTCCTCCTTTTATTTGTAACACCAGAATCTTTATCCATTTCAAAAGTCCTTTTGATAGATTTTGGAGTAGTAAAAGAGTTATTTAAAACCTGAGGAGATTCATCCATCTTTTTCTGCTTTTTCTTGACAGATTTCTCTGCTCTAGTTGAATTTGGAGTAGAAGAATTGTCAATTTCTTTATTCATTACCTTAGGAGTTTTATTCTTCTTCTGCCTGGGGGTTTTTTGTTTCGGGGTCAAATTTCTAACCGGTTTCTCTTGTGGATTCATGTTTTCATCAACGATTTTATTAGAGTCTTCCCTCAAAATATTGTTAAATTGCGTTTCTACATATAGTTGTTTTTCTAAATTTAGATTTTTATCAACATAAAAATTAACATCAACATAACTTGACACTTCATCCTTTTCTGCATTCCCTAAATCAGTTTGATCTGTTTGATCATTTCTCGGAGATCCATTGGTCTTACTAGAATTGCTCGGATTGTTGGAATTCTCCAATTCCAATCTGTTATTTTGAATCGGGTTAGGACTTTTCTGATTACTATCCTGGCTTGTATTTTTAATATCTTGTATAGTTTTTATACCATCCTCCAAATTCTCTCCGGGATCGTGAACTTCGTTGGAATAATAAATTTCAGCGTAGAGTCTTCCCTCTAAATCGCTGTCATTTCCGTCCTCTTGAAATTCAACATCATCCACATGACCCTATGAATCAATTTATGAAAAAAGATTCTAATTTTAAAACATTCAAAGTTTATTGTAATAATACATGTTTTTTTCATCATTATATAAAAAACAACTCTACTTTATTAAAGCTATAAATGCACACCTAAATTAAGGAAATTCTGCGGAAACTTGGAATATATTTTGTTTTTCTTGTATTTTTAAGATTCAAATCATAACCTTAAAAATAGTTATTTTCAGAAGGCAATTAAATTTTTCATATATAAATAGATTTTTGTGACCAATTATAATAATGTAACTATCATAAAGTGAGAGATATCTTTTTTCGTGATAAGTTAATAAAATTAATTAATATGATTATTGCAAAATTCAAAAGCATTTTTGGTTAGAATCTTTGACATGAATTACCCACTTACCTTGTCTGTGTGATTTTCCATTTTCACTCAGCGCAGGCTAACTGACGGTAAATAAAAAAGTCCAACTTCTAAGATTTACCCACATTCCAATAAGATTTTATGTTCTTTTACTTTTATTTCGATTTTCTATTACTTTTGAGGAAAATTTGTAAATGAAAGAAGAAGCACATGGCATGGCATCAAAGTCTTTCTTTGATCACAGTCTCAAAACACTGTAAAACCATGGAGTAAAACACTTGAAAAACACTGAGTGTTGAGCTGTTGAGCAGTGCAATTCAGTCATCAGTGTTGCCACAATGAAGACGCGCAAATCGCAACACTATTGGCCTGCTATTGGTTCCTTCAATTAAAATAAATTCACGCGGGAAATTTAAATCAAAATAGCCTCCTAACTATATATTTTTGTAAATTTCACAATAAAAATAAACAGTAATCACATAAAACGTAAAATTTCAAGCCAAAATAATATTCCAATAGTATTACAAGGTGGATTACAATTGCATTGCCGGTGAAAAAAATACATCTGAAAGCTCATTTTGTTCTCACAAATTTTTCGTTTTTTCTGTTGGCTGCACTGAGTAATTTCAAATTTCACCCAGTGGCCCCAACTCGAACCCCGTACTCTACTGCGCATGCGTCGCACTCGATACCTGATTGGTTGCTCTTCGCGTGCAATTTGAAATGCTAAAAAATATTATGCATTTCAAATTACGCGCGAATAGCAACCAATCAGATACCGAGTGCAACGCGTGCGCAGTAGAGTACGGGGCTCCAGTTGGGACCACTGATTTTACCTACGATTTTACTACATTTCACATTTCACATCAGGCTACAGTTGAGAGTAGACGTGTTGTTAATGTTTTCCTTAATTTCTTTTAATTTATCAGTTTTGTTAATTTTTCGAATCATCTTTTTCTATTTCTTTCCTTAGAAGTGTCGCCAAGAGTCGCGATGATCAAATGTAATCTAAAAACTGATGCTAATGTTCCATAAAAGTATACAAATTGTTGCTATTCGCTTCCATACTTTAGTTTATAAAATTGATGCCATTCTGTTTTTTTCGCTATATTTTAGAATGCAAGTAGAAATTAAATTTTTGGTCAAAAAGGTTCGTCGTTCATTCTAATATTCTAATTAACCTAAAATTTATACAAGACTGGCCATTTTTTGTGACAGAGTTCTTTCAACTCTTTTAGATTTAATTAAAAATACTGATCTAATGATAGTTGTAAGACATCATCAGAAGGCGTCTCATGTCTAAAATACGTCTTTAAGACATGATACGTCTTTTGGACATCAATTGGACTGACATATATGGACGTCCTCAGGATGTCTATGTCTTTTTGATGTCCACTGGGTAGGGTGGAGGGAGGGTCAGAAAAATATTACATGCATGTTTCTGATATGTTACATATATAATAATAATAGTTTGTATCATTTTTAGCAACTCAAGAATCAACTGGATTCTATGTTTGAGTTTGGCCACACTTTTAATTCTTTATGCTTGTCTCCAAAAAGAATTTGGGCCTGCCAAGGAGTCAAAAGGCTACCAAAGATATTCTTGAACTTGAATTCAGGTAAAATATTGATTTGTAATAAAAAATTGCACTCTTATTTTATCTTACAATCAGTAAGAAAACTATTCGACTCTGTGGCCGGATATCCTTTTTAATGTTTCATTTTTAAGTGATTTTTTAAAGTTAGATAGCTTAGATAGTTCAAAAAATCTGCAGGCCAAATTTACGACGAACTGCAAAATTTGATTAGTTTATAATAATATCTACACCCACATTTTAATTAAACGAGAAAATGATAGAATTTTCGTTGTTTATTTTCGAACTTCTCTCAACTTATTGTTAGAATTGTTATTATGTGGGATGGGTGAAGGTCAGGACTGTAAAATACGCCTTTATCAATATCTCTCGAGAAAAATTCTCAGAATTATAAAATCGAGGTTATTGTCGGGTATATATCTAGTGGTTCGAAAATATATATTTATATAGCTTTGTTTAGCTTTCATAAACCTATTTAAGTTATGACATATTTTCATTTATCTAATAATTTTGTGCTTTTTTCAGCATCTCAAGAATTAGTTGGATTCCATGAATGACTTCTGAGCACACTTTCTATTCTTTGTGCTTGGCTACGAAAAAAATTTGGAACTGCCAAAGAGTCAAAGCTACCAAGGATACTCTGAAACTTGAAACCAGGTAAAATATTTTTTTTTAAGAAGAAAATTGCACTTTTATTTTATCTCACAATATGAATAAGAAAACTTTATTCGACTCTGTGGTCGGATATCCTATATATTTTACATTTTCAAGCGGATGTTAGATTGCTTTTAAAAATAGTTTCAAGCATATAACCAGGAATGTTCTAAATGTAATTTCATGATTTTCTAGTTTTTTTTTTAATGTTCTTTTCAATTTGGATTGCTTTAAACTTTATGTTGTTGAATTTAAAAGTTAAATTAGAAAACTATAATTGTTAACGATTTGTAAGTCTAAATACTTAAAAAAAATACTGAAGTACTGCTAAAGTGCAGTTTTATATATAATTTTTTTATCTTTTTTAGATTCCGTATTGGACAAATAGATGTATGATCATGGATCCGCTAGGATAACAATCTCGAAATCAAATTGATGCAATGTGTAAGTAAGCTTTTTTAAAATGAAAGTGATTTCATCTAAAAACTGGTTTTTATTTTCCAGAATAAGTAAGAAGTTTATAATCAATAGATTTTTCATATTATATTAATGAATAATCTTCATTTAGTTCTACTTTGGCAAAGTTAAACAATCTATTGAAAATATATTAAACTTGCTTATCTTTTTCAGTTAAAATTTCTTGTGACTATCGATGAGGATCGATTTTGTCGAGGAAAACAGTGAATTCTACAAGGACAACGGGCAATTCTACGAGAGGACAACGGGGGACTTTACGAAGACGACGAGAAACTTCTGATCGAGGGAATTCAAGATCTATTATCTACCGCTCGTACTGCTCAGAAACGCGACATGCGAGTGTGTAGGTGGTGAGTGAAAATTTAGTCCCTCTTCTCTTCATCATGTTGTGGGAACGAAAGGTTCAAACCAACACGAAGAGAGGTTGTATTTATTCAATCTTTTAATCTCATAGTGACCGCTGGTGAGAACCAGCGAGTGGACAAGTTTTGTTTCAATTTTTTAGAATAGGCTCATTCTTTTTTTGGACACTCGTTTCTTTTTAGATTTTAAATTTTATTCACAATGGGATTACAAATAATAATCTTATCTTGTAATATGCCGCTTTTATATTAGATTGTAAAAGTTAACTTGATTATAAATCAAAATCGAGATACCAAGAAAAGAAAGGAAAATTCGCGTTTCAAAGGAAATTATATACGAGTTATGATGCTAATAATTTTCTTTAGTCGCCCTTTTCTTTTGAAACGCTGAAATCCTGAGCATACAATTTTTTAAATTCATTTTCTCTAACTGGACTATAATATATTCTTTATATATTGAGTAATATCAAAGTTTTTCTTTTTAAATACAAGTTAATAGTTAATTTTAAATTATAATTTTTTTTTAGTAAAATTCAATACGTTATTAAAGCTTTCAGTGTATTATTTTTCTATTTATTTTAAATTAAAGTTGAATAAGATCTGTATTTTATTTTGTCTTTCTTTCAAAATAACTGTAGGTGTCTAGTAGCGACCTTGGAAACCTGGAAATTTCTGGATTTTTCACGAGAATGTTAAAAAGTAGAATTATTTGAGATCGAAATCTAGAATAGTTAAAATAATTATTGATTAAGTCGATTATTGATTAATTTAGCATTTAAACTAAAGTCTGAGAAAGTTCATGAGTCTATTTATCCTTATTCTCCGAATTATTAGTAAAATAAATGGAGAACGGAGAATATTTCCAGTTCATTCGAAAAATGAATTGGGAATTTAGACTTTATGAACTGAAAATAATAGTTAAATTTGAATCACTTTTCCTTTAATTTATAAAGTTACAATAATTTTTTGACCTGAAAAATCTTGAAAAGACCTAAAATTTTCTTATAGAGAATTGCTAGACACCCTGTTATTATTGAATTGAAATAATATGAAATTGAATTAACTGAAATTTTGAATCTGAAAAGCATAGATTAGGATGTGCTACTAATGGTTTAACCTATGGAAATGTTTGCGTACACCGTTTTACTTTCCAATCAAGTAAGGCGTAAAATTGGTGTGAGTGTTTTCGTGTCTTTGCGTCTTACTTGAAAAATTCAAATAAATTTCTTTTAACGACTATTTCAATATTAAATTAAAGAAGAAGATTCAGTGTAATAAATGCAACAGATATGTTTTTTAAATTGTTAAAACGGTGTATGATTTCAGGGTTGGAGCTGGTATGTGTGTGCCCTAATGTGGCCCTATAAGCTCAGGTGTCGGATGCGTCCCGGGACGTAATCCCTAGATTTAGGTTCTTTTGCACCGGGGCGGTGAGAATGAGAATCGTGGAGTGTGTGTGTTGGTGTGATTGTTGTTTTTGATTTTTTTAGATATAGCTAGGATGTAGGCAGGTAATTTTTTCTGGAATGAATGTTTAAGTTTATGTAGGTAGGACCAGAGTAAAATATTCCTTGCGTGCGTTTGATATTTTAATCTGGATAAAATTGATTTTGTTTCAGGAGTAAATTTTCTAAGTTGGGTAAATCATCTTCCAACTTATAAAATTGTTCTCCCAATGACAACATCGATTTGCGTTCAAACCATTGATGCGTTATTTCGTCGATGTTAATCACAGTGCTCGAGATAATTAAAAAGTTTAGCGAAATTCTCGAGCACAAAATGTGGCCCTTTTAAAATCAAAAGGGAAGTTGCATTAAATATTGGTCCATCACCGATGGACGGATATTTAATCCTTATTTACATTTTCCACGCTAGTCACTATGATGATTTGTCATTTTCAAATTTGATTGTTTGTTTTTGTGTGTTTTCTTTTGTTTCAGGATTTATTAAGATTTTTTTTCCAACACTTTTCGTAACCGTATTTATTAATTATTTTTCTTTTTTCAGGCATTAATTTTAATATATATTTTTCTTTGTTTCAGAGTTTATTAATTACTTTTCTTACAAGTTTTAAGTATCCTTTTTACTGAGTGTAAATGATTATTATATTAATTAATTATTTTTCTTTGTAAATATTAATTTTATTTATTATTATGATTTCTTTTGCAGGTATTTTGACTGTCAAGAGTCAAGAAAAAGGGCTTGAGAAATTATGTCATTTAAAATGATACTATACAATTCAATAATTCGTTTTTTGGGGGACCCCATTTTTTATACGAGCCATTGATTGTTTTTTCAGTTTTTTTTTCAATGTTTGTTTCTAGGGTTTATTTTTAGAATACCTTTTTTCTCTTACGTAACTTGATATTTCTTGCGTGAGTACGGGAGGTTTTTTTTATTAAGATCCACGTAATATCAGAATTATGAAAACTGATTTTTTCTTTGCCTGTAATAACGAATCCTTTAAAATTCAGAAATTTGTCATTTAAAAATTCGCGGGCAAAAAAAAACTTGTGATCTACAGCGCCCTCAACGGCGTCATATGTAATTGGATCAAAATTGGATCCCCGGCAGGATCGTTGGATTTAATTTATGCGGCAAGTTGTAAAATATACAACCAAAGAAGCAAAAGAGTGAACGAATGTAAAAATTTATCAGTGTGATTTTATTAAGCAAAATGATTAATAGGTCAAGATTACTTGCCCGTAATTTGGGCGTTTTAAGGGTAAGTTCTTTGATGCAAAGTGGTGAATAATTTTCTGAGTTAAATTGTACATAACCTAGAACGCATGTGATAGTATTCATTTTATTATTCTATTCATCTTATTTTACAGAATCCTGCAGCTATTGCAGAAAATGGATTTTTCGGGTCATTTGCACATCCGCATCCAGTTTACAGTCTTCAAGTTAGAGAGAAGAGCAGCACTCCTATCAATACTATCATTATGTTTGTCCCACAACAAGAGGTTAAGAAATCTTCAATTTGCTAAATTTATGGATTAATAATTTATTTTCAGAATCAGTAACTTTTTATTATAAAAGTTCTTTTTTAACATTCTTCAAATTATTCTTTTGTTGCATTGTATTTTTTTTTTATAAAATTACAATATTTCGACTAGAAATAATTGATGAAACTAATATTTTTTAGGCATGGATTGTAGAACGAATGGGAAAATTCTTTAGAATCCTAGAACCAGGTCTGAATATACTACTTCCTGTTGTTGATAAAGTCAAGTATGTTCAAAGTCTAAAAGAATTGGCAATTGATATTCCAAAACAGAGTGCAGTGACATCAGGTGAATGATTAAACATAGAAGAGCAATATAAAATAAGTTTTCTCCTTTAAGGGACATTATTAATAATAATGTATCTTGATTAACAGACAATGTTACACTGGATATTGATGGAATTTTATACCTGAGGGTCAACGACCCATACTTAGCATCTTATGGTGTCGAGGATCCTGAATTCGCCATAATTCAAATAGCACAAACAACTATGAGATCAGAATTAGGAAAGATATCCTTAGATAAAGTTTTCCAAGAAAGAGAAGGCCTTAATGTTAACATCGTTGAAAGTATTAACAAAGCAAGTCAGGCTTGGGGAATCACATGTCTACGTTATGAAATTCGTTAGTATATATTTTTTTTCGTTTGTTTAACTTTTTAGGTACAAATTTTTACCTTACATATTGTTGTTATAGGTGATATAAGATTGCCTCCTAGAATACACGACGCAATGCAGATGCAAGTTGAGGCAGAAAGAAAGAAAAGAGCTTCGATTTTGGAATCTGAAGGAGTTAAAGTAGCAGAAATTAATGTTGCGGAAGGACAGAGACAAGCGAGAATTCTTGTTTCTGGTGGGTGCATTTGTTATTAAATTTTTAAAACCTCAAAAATAGTCCAACTAATGGTAAATTATTTTAATTATTCAGAGGCTCAAAAGCAAGAACAGATTAATAAAGCAGATGGTGAAGCCGCTGCTATTCTTGCAATAGCACAATCACGAGCACGAGGATTAGAGATTGTCGCGAATTCTCTGGGCTTTAAAGATGGCAAGGATGCAGCTTCATTGATTATTGCTGAGCAATATGTCCACGCTTTTGATAAACTTGCAAGAACAAATAATACTCTGATTTTGCCCAGCAACGTTGGCGACGTGTCAAATTTTGTGGGACAGGTATGTTGAGAAATTTATAAAAGACGAGAAAAAGTAGATTGATATGCAATAAATGTAATTGTTTTTTCACTTTTAGGCAATGTCCATATACAAGCACGTCATAAATCCGAAACCGGGCTCAGATAATCAGCCACAAATAACCAATGGATCACAAACTACTAAAGTTCCGGTCGGCATAGAATCTTCAGATGATAGTTATGAGTACTTTAGTGATAAAGAGGAAGCTGAGAAACATAAAAGAGCGAACAAAAGGTCTCCCAAGAAATTGTAAAATTAGAGTCTTTTGAATAAATGGTATCTTTGTTATCATTTCGTACTGTTACAAAATATTTTATCTTACTTTAATGGAGTAAATCTCGTTATATGATGTCTAAAGTTATGCAATTTTACAGATAAATAGTATAAAAAGTACAATATTGACAATTAAAGCAAATTGGCATTTTGAGAAACTAAGGATTACTTCTCAGGATTTTATTTCTTCTTCTTGGTGTGAACGGAAGTAGTAGGTGCGCTTGTAGAATAAGTTTCTTGAGAAATCCTGTTGAGGTAGTAAAGTGCAACCATGGAGAATAGGAAGCAAGTTGTTGTTGATACTCGATGAACCAATCCAGAGGCGATTAGGGATGTGATCAAGGAAATGAAGACTAGAATATAAAATAAAGGTTACCTGTCTTCCACTTTTATTCTATTCTTAATTACTTCTATTCAATAATACAAACCTTCAGGGAAGAGCTTCATTTGAAAAGATTTACCAAACATGATACTTTCTAGATTGCCAAGGGCAGTAAGTGAAAAAATAAAAACTAGAGATCCAATATATCCTCCAAGAATTGTGTGCAATTGTGACGAAGTAAGCCAGCTTTTGTACATTTGCATTCCAGAAAAAAGAAGCACTGTTATAATGCCAGATAGGGCAAATGATACTCCACTGGTCACAGCTGAAAAAATGCAGGAAACAATAATTGGTATGTGTTGGTATATTCTCAATACAATAATTGGTATTTGTATCTATTGTTGAAGTTTAAAAATTATTTTACCTTGAAGTGATTCAACGTAAAATTTACAAGGTGCAAAAATGCAGTGAATATTATAAATAAGTGATAAACAATCTCGGTAAAAAATATCGAGGTTAGGTTCGTTGGTAATGCTTTTCTTACACTATAATATTTTTAAAAATCAATTGAAGAGCATTGATATTTTTTATGAAACTATCTTTCGGTACATATCAGAAAATATGAAAGGTGAAAAGTAAAAGAAGGAAAAACCGGTGTATTTTTTAGGTTACATGTAAAATATTGAATATTAAATGCAATTGGTCAATTTCTATTGATAAACTTTTCATTTTAAACTTACCCATTTTGGTTTTTCTATCTACAAAAAATGTTGAAAATACAGTAATGAAATTCCGAGAGCGTAATTTAAAAAATTTATTTGTGTTTGTTTGTAGTGTAGTGCAAAACTGTGCCACGTAAACCTCGTAAGTAAACCCAATAGAAATAGAACTAATACCAATGCAAAGTAATACAACACACACAAATTTTTAGTTCTCCACCATCTTGTAATTGTATGTACATACATATAAAAATGTGCTTTTTGAGCTTGTATAGGTGTCACTTTCCGAGTTCCGTCTATAACGTCTGTCACAATGGTTATGCAGGAGAAAAGTTCCGATTTATCCAACGAAAACACGGAAAATGTCAATCCAGACATTCCGAAAGAGCAAAAAGAATATTCGTTGGAAAGTATCCTTTTATTTTTCGAAGGTGAAGTTATTATGAGATATAATGATGCTCCAAAAAACCATATGTCGTTTTCATAACCTCAACTTATTTTGTGAAGTGGATCAAGTTTGTCATATGGCACGCGTATTTAAATGTTTTCATATTTATTTAGTCATTGCTTTCGTTTTTTTTGTGCATATTACATATTTAACATTAAAGTAATTTTTTATCAGAAAATAATTGTGCTACTCCAGTAAGAAGGAGTGCATTGGAAGGCATAGAATAGCATTTAACTTTTTAATGCCATCTTATGCGAATCAGTAGGATGGCATTAAAAATCCAATGCCATTCTATGCCTTCCAATGCTCTCCTGTACAAAATTTCTGTATGACTTTACAGCTCTCCTTTTTAACTAGTAATTGTATAAAACTCATTGGTGCTAATGAGATAATCGAACGGAATTTGTTATACATCCACCACTGCCTTTATTTAAACATTAAAAAAGATTTACTTTATTTATACGACTGTATTTTTATAATATTAAAAGTGACATTTATTTTGTTTCAAAACAATGAACAACTTATACGGTTTCAATATTATTAATATAAATTTAATTCAGTATAAATAATATAATTTGTAAATCGTTGGTGTATATGATTCCTTAACGAATCTTCAGTTTTAAAAATCATAAAGGAAGCTCAACAGCAACATGGTTTACGGCACAGTGATTATCAGAGATACAGAGGATACTGTTCAAGGCGTCTGCGACGTCTTCGCAAGGTACTCAAAATTCCTCAAGGTGACAGACGTCACTTCAAACGCCGTGATGTGAATTCTACAATGGTCAACGATGACAAATTTCTGCAAGTCGCTCTTGTAATGGCTGAGCGAGCTTGGAGTTACGCTATGCAATTACGTCAAGAATCGAATACGGAACCAAGAAAGAAGTTTCACTTGATTTCTCGACTGAGAAAAGCTGCAACTTATTCTCTTCAATTACAAGAATTAATAGAGGTATGAACTTATAATCCGAGGAATTTGTAATCTAAGTTTAAGATATTATTAAAATAATGAAATAAATCTCGAACCATTTGCTTCCAGAGTGTGAATTGCGATGCACGCACAAAACTAGAGGCTCAAGCCTATGTCGCTTGGATTCACGGATCACTGCATTTTGAACTTCAGTTATGGAATCCCGCAATGGAGAATCTTAAGAAAGCTCAAGTCGTCTACGAGAATTTAGCGGCTGCTTTACCAGATGTTGAACAGGTGATGTACAAGGCTCGTGTTGAAGAGCTCGCACCCAGTTTGAGATACTGTGCTTACAATATCGGCGATACATCAGCCATCGACGACCTCATGCAAATGCGTGGTCAGTTGAGTGGAGAATTATTAGCTAGTTTAGATGCTCTGATAGCTCAAACACGAGATAAGCAAACCAGCGCTGAGGAAGTTGTATGGCGTGGAAAATCCTGCGGCTCAATTCCACCGAGTGCAGCAGCCATGTTGATGGCTGATTCACAATTAAATCAGACTTTGGCTAAAGCCAGTGACCTGCAAGCTCAAATTGATCTTCTACAGGCTTCTCTGAGAGACTACAAAGAGAAAATCAATAACGTTCGCGAAGTTTTCAAAGCTGAATTGAAAATTAAGGATCAAGCAACTGCGCCTCAGCATTTGGTGGCGTACTTGCAGTACATCAGACTTTCCAGGACTTTGGAACGTAATTTAATTATGATCAAGAAGGAAGAATCGGAAAAAGCAAAGCCTACGAGCATCGTTCGACTCTATGAAGCAGCGCTTCACAATCTAGTGGAAATTTCTCAACTTCAAGAAGATGAAAAGTTTCAACAAGAACAGGAGGCGAAGACCAAAGCGTATCGAGCATTTAGGTGTTTCTATATGGCCCAATCGCTAGAAAATATTCATAGATGGCAAGATGCTATGATTTTATATCAAAGATCTTTGCAACATTCCCAAGACGCTCTTAAGTTTGATCCGATTCTTCCAATGGATTTGAAAGAATCTTTAAAACAGTTGATGACCTCAATTGAAGGTGCGCAATATGCGGCTCATGCTCATAGTGTTTTGGAAGAGGGTCAGGAAGATGATTCTACCACGAATAAACAATTCAAGAGTAAGAAACCTCTGTCGGAACGACTACATGAGTATAGAGAAGATCCTTCTTTACTTACTAAGCAACCTAACGTTTACAAATTGCCACCACCGATGCAAAGCATTCCTTGCAAACCTTTATATTTCGATTTGGCATTTAATATGGTCGAGTTTCCTGACTTATCTAATAAGTTGCAAGATCAAGGAAAGAAAACACAAGGTCTTACTGGCCTTGTTAAAGGTCTCTGGGGCTGGGGAAATAAATAAATCGTTTATTTTTAAGATTATTATTTTACATGCCTGAGACTACAACAGGCCCGGTAAAACGTGAAAAATCCGGGTGGGTAGCACCCTAGTACTAAGGGGGGAGAGGTCCTCCTTTTTTTCGAAATCATTTATTAGGTTAAGAGTCACGCACATGTGTGCTTGAACATCGGAACTTTTTACATTTTTTTTTGGCTCGGAATTCCGGGTGAGTAGTGCTACCCACCCTACCCACACTATTCACCGGCCTTGGACTACAATAAGAAATGTAGCATTATTGAATTTATAAGAATTTTGACAATTTATGAAGATTTGGTTTGAATTATAATGTGGTGAAGAGTTGAATCGAGAGATTTAGTTAAATTGAGAAAACGATTAGCCAGCCTTTTCTGGAGATTAATATGTACAATTATGTTTATATTAATTGATTTTTCAAAAATAAAGGTTGTATGAAATGAGAAACGCTTATTTTCTGTAATGTGAGTACTTATTTAGAAGTAGTCTCAAATAGTTATATGAAAATAGAGCAGTTTTTTTCAAATTTCCAATTCAAATAAATTTTGGAATTTTCCAATTTTTAATTGATTCAAATTTACATATTATGTATGTGTTCATTCCAGGCGCGGATCCAAGGAGGGTGCCACGGAGTCCCCCCTCCCCCCGAAAATTCTGACCTTCATTGTTCAAAGATTTTTTTCATGATTTTTTAGCGATTTTCCCAACTAGCTCTGGTGGCATCCTTACTTACCTGGATCCACCCCTGGTTTATTCAAAATTTAAGAAAAATTAACTAAAAATTAATTAATTAATTATGCACTAGGTTCCTAGAGCAGTGTTTCGTTACTGTCATGACGTCACTGAATAACGTGAAGATAGGCACTAGTTGCGACACTGATAAATGGTGAAAGTGAAATTAGATGTTGACATAATATATATACATGTTATATATGTATATAGTGTCAGTATACGGTCCGCGTTTTTTCAGAATAGTGCTCGTTCCCTTTTTGTGAAATTTCTAATGAAAATTCGCGTTTTTCAGAAGTGTTTTTATATAAATTTAAGTTACCTCGCTCTCGGAAATTCTCGATTCTTGATTCAAAAACGATATACGATTGCACCACATGTTCAGAGTTCAGAGTATATAGCGTCAAGTAGTGTTTTGGCTCTTATAGGTTAGAATTGCTAGAATCGTAAATAAAAATTTTGAAAGTCAACTTGAAATATCATACAAAACCATAAAACTTATATTGTTTCACATGCGAATATGAACTTGACCTAATCTTAACCTATTTCTGACACGAGTATAATCATTTGGTTTCTTTTGACTAACGCTAATTATAAGCATTACGTGTTTTTTTTTATAAGTGCTCTCGTTTACTAAATTCCAGTTGAAGTTATAAATGTGTTATTGTTATTATTTACACAGATTTTAAATATATTCATTGTTGACGAAATTCGTTAACATGGCAAGTGGAGAAGCAGGTGTACAGCATCACTCTGGGGAAGATATGAGATGGAAGAAAGATTTAATTTCTCAATTACGAGAGAGAAACAGATCCGAAACTTACTGTTTTCAAGATCTTATAAGTTTGCGTAAGTATTAAATTATTTTTTCACTTGTAGAATTTCTTAGATTCAGAAATATGTTCATTACAAATTAAAATGTTTGGGTTAGAAATATCGTAGAGGTTATGTTCATATTATGGTTGATTTTATGCTGATGGAATTGCTTGAATTAAATTTGAAATTTAGATCAATGAAACATTCGTTTATTTAAACACTATCATGTTGTACTACTTGAATTGAATGGTTACATAATTTATTAAATTTCTACCATAGTTCTCTCATTCGCATATTTTGGAGTTATTTTTATTTTTTTTAATTTTTTTCAAGGATACTTATTTCTGTAAAAGGTTTTTAACTATTCATTGTTATTATCTGTTTCGAATGTTTTCATTTTTCCTACTCTGTGTGCAGTGATTTTATTGTTGTGTACTATTGAATTGATTTAATCAATTTTCATAGGAAGCTTAAGGGTGTTAGAACCAAGTACTAATCTAAAAATTCGATTTCTTCATTTTACTCAACAAAAATTAAATTTAGAATTTTTTCCCTCTGTAGAATTAATCATTTTTTAACTAGAATTATGCGTACAAAGCGAGAAAATATCTAGATCCAATATTTTTTAAGTAAAATAAAAATATTTAATTTTGAAGTTAGATTTTGAATTCTTCGTTTTATGCAAAAAGTATCAAAACTAAATATTTTTTCGCTCTGTATGCAGTCTTATATTTAAAAAAAGATTAGTACTACAGAGCGAAAAAATATTTATCTATAATTTTCGTTGAATAAAACGGAGAATGGAATTTTGAGCTTAACACTTGGGTCCAACGCCCTTAATAAGGGAAAATATAGTTCACCGCTTAAAAAATTGTTTTGTGTTTCTGGAAGTTTTAATAATTTTTAATTTGTTTTATTTTGCAGATAATCGACTCTTTGAAAGCGCAAACACATTGAGAGGAGAAAACATTCAGTTGTCAATAACGAATGAAAAACTGTATCGTGAAATCGCAGCAGGAAGTTCTGGTGCAGGTTCTAATATTGAAGCAAGACTCCTAGCACAAGCAGAAGAATTAGCAACTTTACATAGGAGACGTGGAGAACACACACAACAAATTGTAGATCTCAATAACAAATTGCAATTAATACAGAAGGATCTTATTACGAAAGAAGCCAGGTATGGCAAAAGATTTATTTAATAGAAAGGCTTTTTATCTATGTGTGTCTTTAGCTAATCGTTATTTAATTTTTCATCCTTATTAATATGGACTTTAATTTGTAATTCTAATTGTTCCTGGCATTACAGTGTTCCAATTTTTGTACAATAATATTGGCCAGAGAAAATGTTATATATTAAGATTTGTACATTTTTTCTTCATATCTTTGTTTAGCCTCGAAGAATGTTTGGAACTTAACAGTAAATTACGTGCCGATATTTCAAAATGCATAATGAGGGAAAAGGAGTTGGAAAATGTTAATCAAACTCTTAAGGACGAACATCAAGCTTTGCAGCTTGCCTTTGCTTCTCTCGAAGAAAAACTTAGGAAAGCACAAGTATGTAAAGCTTTAGTTTTTACTATTGGCAACAGTAGTCATCATTCAACAATATTACTAATAATTATTGGGATAAACTGTAATTGAAAATACATTTACTCTTGAAAAAATAGATCTATATTGTTATTTTATTTCAACTCATATGTTTTAAATTTACAGGAAGAAAATCGTCAGATGGTGGAACGACTAATTAAATACAAAGCCAAAGACGCAGACAAGATGAATGAGGAAAATGACAATTTCTTAAAGTAAGTATAACATTATAAGCTTCATTGCCGTAAAAATCTATCACTAACTACGTCAGTATTGTGTATTTGTTATTATCGTTAGAACACTTTTGGACTCTGAAATTTTTTCAAACATCCTGAAATATTTTAACGCAAACACTGATAACTGCAAACAATCAAAAGTAAAATACAATTAATCATTTTCTATTAAAAGAAGAGTTAAGGGCGTGTGATACTTTACCATAAGAAAAATTTAGTTTCCGCAACTTTACATTTGCAATAATAAATATTTTTCACTAAAACTAGGCCATTTACCTACGCTTAATACAGACGGAGTTAAATGGCCTAGTTTTAGTGAAAAATATTTATTATTGCGAATGTGAAATTGCGGAAACTAAATTGTTCTTATGGTAAAGTATCACATGCCCTTAAGTGTATTCGAATTTTCTTTCTATACACTCTCTTCGCTTCTACGTGTTTTTGGTAAGCTTTATCAATCTAATGTATAAATTTTACAACTCTAAAAAGCAAAATAATCTTATTAGTTGGGTGGTTGTTTTCTAGTAGTATTAATCCTGCATGATCTATTATTTTTTGAGAATGTAGTGGTTTATAGAAGTATAGATATAACCAGCATTTAGTTTTGATTAGTTTTGATTAGTTTACCTTAAAGGAGAAATACTTTAAAGGTTGTAATATTATGAGTGAAATCACTTTTGAGTCATTTATAGCTTATGAATCTCATAAAAATTGGGATTCAACTTTCGTAAGTACGGTTATACATTTTGTAGATATTAGGTGATTATTTTTACAGAAGTTTTATTTTAATTTGCATGTTTGTAACGCTTACATTAAGTGGTTACTTATATACAAGAGAGTCGTCTGAAACCTGATATGCAACGCTCTTCTTTAAGGCAAGTTTTTTAAACAATAGAGGACTTTGAAATTATGTGCTTTCCACACTTCGCTTAATGTTCGCTTTATCTTTGATTCTTTGTGTAATATATGTGCAGTATTAAATTAAGGAAATATGTTTATACTGGCTTAAACAGGATTATAGTTTGAACACGACTCAACCAATTTTTAAATTGAAACTATGCTTAATAATACTAGATTCCTAAAAGCCGATTTCTCATATAATATGCGGTATAGTTTGTGTGTTTAGTTTTCATTGAGCTTTAGTTGCGATACTTTTTTAAAAGTCAAGATAACAATCTTTACAGAATTGTCATATTTTGTTATGTCATTTTAGTTCAGATTGATTTGTCCTTTAGTATTAAAAGCATGGCTAAAACAACAAAAGAACATTTCAATAGAGCTTTGCTGCTCTAGCCACTTCACACTGCTTGACATTTTCGTTTCAGTGAGAGTTTTACCAGCCCGACAGCCTTTTTGATGCATACCATTTCAAGGTTTGGGTAAGTTTAACGAAGAGACAAAATTTTATGACATGAAATGTCACGTTTAATGCTGAATAGCTTTTGGGCTGGTAGCAATACATGTTTTTATCAGTTACTTTTATACTGTAAAATTACATATTCAGACAACATCACACAATCTATTACGCACAATTTATACTCAAATCTATTTTTTATTATTTATACATTGATAACAGTTGAAAATTACATTACTGCATTAACTCTTTTATTAAAATACATACCATGCTTTTTATTTCGCCATGTTCTATGTATTTCTGTGATTTGTATTGTACATTATTTTGTACAAGCTGCAAATTAAGCATACTTATTGAAAAATATCGTTATTTGTAAGTATAAAGTCAAATGTTGTTTGCCTTGTAGTTTTTTGAATGTATGTATGTATTTGAATTAGTATGTAGTGTAGTTTGTTTCTATTTTCACTATATTTATTTTAATTTAAGTAGTCTATTAATTTATTGTTATACTTTTTTCTTCTTACAAATGAGTAATACTGTGTCATACATACTAAATTTCTAATTGTCGATTTTTTACTTTTCAGGATCAATATTTAAATGTTGCTAAAATGCTAAAAAGGAAATACATTTTTTAGAATATAATTAAGTAATAGGAGTCTTTAATTTAAACAAGGATTTGACTTTTTCATATAGAAAGCATTTTTATCTTTATTAGATCATCTGAAAATCATTAAAATAAATAAGGCAAAACAGGCTCAAAAATCATTATGTAGTTACTAATATTGACTTACCTATGTCTTATGTTTTGATATTTTAGCTGATTTTAGCAATAATTAATGACTAAAGTTAAATTCGTAATTAAAAATACTAATTTTTATTTGATCTTTACGTATTAAAAATTCAATTTTTAAAAATAGTTTTGAATATTGCATGGAATTTTAAAATTTTTGTATGGTTCATTTTTTGAGTAGCATTGATAATTGTAATATGAAAAGTAGATTATTTTTTTTTACCATAAAAATGCATGACTGTATGATATTTAGAAGACTAACTTTACCATAGTGAATTAGTCAATAAAATTTTAGATTCTTCTCCGACAATTTATCTTATTTAATTTTATGTAAAAATTACTTTTACTTCCATTATTAATTAATTAATTAATGAACCATAAAAGCTTTTAATCATGTTTTTTTGGTATTTCAGTGACTAGAAGAAATCTTAAGTTTCCAAATTTTCCTAAAGTTTTAAAGCATTAGTGTGAAGCCTGAAAGTGTTTAATGATCAATGTCAAAAAGTAGTTTTATTAAAATAATTATTCAGTATTTATTTACATATTTGATTGTTTATTTCTTTTCAATTCCTTACGGCAACATGATGTTGAAATTGGGGAATAAATCTGTAGTACAAAAGTGTACTAAATTCTGTTTTTAATAAGTTAAATTTATTAATACATAATAATCTTCTATATTTGAGGGGATGATGCAATAATAGTTTAATATTCATGCTCATAATCACATTTTCAATCTGTTATTAATGGAATCAAAACTTCTCATTAAGTCTTGCAAATTTAGTGCAAATATAGTTAACTAAAGGATTAAGTATTGAATGTATTCCAGTATCGAAAATGTATTATAGAGACTAGAACAATATTGCGAAACACACGTCAAAGTGTTGCTCTAATATCGCATCAACATGTATTGCTAAACGAATTGATGCTGACAGGGTTTCTCTTTGTCCATAATATTTTATAATCACGTTATATCCTTTGTGGATCCTAAATTTACATTTCTACACGTATTAATCAATACAGTTTCACAAAAGTTGAAAGCTACTCATGAATTATTTCAGCTTTGTGTTTTCTATTATTTTCCAATTAAGTTAAAGGAAACGATATTTAATGACAATATATTTTTTTGATATTTCACAGGAAGAGGCAGGCAAAAATGCAAAAGGAATTAGAGGATGCTGCACGAGATACTCGGCCTGTTAGTCCTGATCGTCTTAGTGTCAAAGAAGGAATTGTTGGTCTTCCCACCGCGGTCCCTACTAACGTCTCCATCAAATTTGTACGTTGATGAACATATGATAGCTTAAATTAATAACCTCATATCTGCAAAATATTTTTGAAAGATAATCATTGGCGCATTATATAATTAATAACTTATTAGCCATCGCAATTTCTTCTGAACATAAACAAAAAGAAGGGAAAGTATTTAATTTTTAAAGATAAAGTTTAGAAATCACTATTTAATCATTATTTAGAATTATAGGCTTGAAATATGCCAGTCATTTTCTTTCAGTATTTATGCAACCTAATTATTCAAAAAATAATTATTATTCATTTGTTATAAATTTAAAAAGCATATTTGGTTCATATATTCATATATATTTTCTATAAAGTTACTAAATTGATTAAATTAAATTATTAAATTAAATTATTAAATTAAATTATTAAATTCTATTACGTTTACTAAATTGAGTAAATCTGATTCATTTTTCATTTAGCGTTATAAAATTCTTATAAACCAATATTTCTTGTGGAAAAGGCTCCTTATAATCTTAAAGAGTTTTCTCCAAATTTTTTTAATGGTTTGAAAGTATAAGGAAAATGCTTTTGAATTTTCGCTTTAAAATTGGACAGAAGCATTTCATTAAGTTTTTTCTTAAATTATGGAATCATTTATTTACTCTGTTTATAGCGTTCATCAAATCATAAGAATATTGTTTTCGATTGCCGATTAGTTTAAGTTATTCTGTACATTATTTTTGTAATGTTTCATTTGTCGGCGAATGTAGATACATCTACTGCAATAAATGCAAATATGTGCTACGTTAATTCTTTCCTATAGGGATTTTAGTTTCAACCAAAAAGTAGATTAACTTTGGAAAATTCAGAAAAAAATATGTCCGTATTATGAACTTACATTAATATTCTTAGTTAGTAAAATTATTTTTATCTTAAGCAACTTATATTTTTTTTTGTAATCATCAGAAAGTATGTGAATTAAACTTATGCATTTTTATATTCAAAACAAAATCGTGATACTTCAGAATTATGAATATTATGTATTTTTTTCTGAATTTTCAAATATAAGAATACTTGCAAGAGAAAGTTCACAAATAACAAAATTTAATTTGAAGCTGGAAAAAGCTAAACTTTATAAAAGGGATAAAAAATGAAAGAAACTTTAAAATATTTTACATAGCATGTTTCTTACGTCTATAAGCGATAATAAAGTTAATATTTGTTTCAGTTTTTGTTCCTGGAGTTTGAATTCTTGTTGTTTGTTGTTTAAGTTTTGAATTTATTTTTAAAAATAAATTTGTAGATTTTAAGTAGATTGATTCGTGTAAATGAAAATAGTTCTAATATCTTCGGGTTCAGTTTTTTAGAGAAAAAAAAATATTTTTTTTTCCAGATCTCAACTCCTTAGCTTCTTTTATTGTTATGCATTCTAGAATACATTACGAGTTACTGAAATAACAGACACAAAAACTTTACAGAAACACAAACTTGCATAGATGAATAGCAATTTCTAACTTATGACATAGAAATTTGTATATTTTATTTGTAGTTAGATATTTTAACAATAAATTTTAACTATTAATAAAATTGCACGAAAGTAATTGCAGTAGTCCAAGCAGAATTACTTAAATGTTAAAATCTTTATTTAAGGGAATTTGGTAATTACCATAACAGCAAATTTAGTTTCACCAACTTTAGACTCGCAATAATAAATATTTTTTGCGAAAACTAGGCCATTTACCTTCGTTTCGTACAGACGGGGGTAAATGGCCACGTTTTAGCAAAAAATATTTATTATTGCGAGTGTAAAGTTGGGCAATCTAAATTGCTCTTATGGTAAAGTATTGCATGCTCTTAAATTGAATTCAATATTTGAATAGGGATTCTGATTTGGTTTCTGCAAAGTAGAATAGTTTTTATCATAACATAATATTTAGAAGATTCCATTTTTATATGGATTTATTAAAAGTTACACATTCATTGTTTTAAAGATAAATCGGAATAAAATTAATGATGAAATAAGTTAATTTCTGGACAAAATGTGTGATGCAAAACAATAGTTCATTATAGAATTTCGTACTTTTATAAATCCAATTAGTAGATTTTTCGTAAATATTAAAGTTTTCTTCATTTTTGGTCTTACTTCAAATTCCTAAAGTGTTAATTAGTTTTTCATTTATTTCGTTATATGATAATGTCAGAATAACTTTTACGCATTCGGCAAAAGCATGACGAAAGAATATTTCTAAATGCATGTTAGAAAAATATTTTTTTTTTTTTATAATATAGATTTACTGTCTTGTAAATTTTTTAAATATTTTTAAAATGCATGTGTATGTTTCACTCACAATCGGTGTTTCTTTTGATCTGCTTTTGAGCAAAGAATGCAATAATTTTTACACGCCAAACATACTTCAGTTTTTAGGATAATTTTCAGAATTTGTTGGAAAATAAAAACTTAATTCAGTAAAACTTAGATTATTTAAATAAACGATATTATGTACTATAAATAAATTTAACTGGGAATAAAAATGTAACATCAAACAGCAATCAAAAAGGATTGTTGTATAAAATTTTCAATTTTCTTTAATGTTCTATAGCCAGTATAATTTGATATCCAATTCTATTGGTTTATAGGAGAGCCATTTTTTACTATTCGTTATAATTCTTTTCTTTTTGTTTTATTAATTTATTAAATTCATTTTACCATAATTTCTCGTCTATCTATATATTTTTCTCTTTTTTTTTTCTCCACATAATATATTTGTATCATAACTGTATTTTTTTGTCAAGTTTTCTCAAAAAATATTTCCAAGCTAATAAATCTCCATTTTCTGCTTTCCAAAGTAATAACGTAGTGTTTCAAGTAGTTGCAATAAGAATAATTTAATACGAACCCATTATGTTTCTCCGTATGAAAGTCGGGCTTTATTACGATCGTTTACTTTGGTAGAAGTTTCATTTTCAGTGTTTCATATAAAACTATACAGGTAGCACCCAACGAGCAATAAAGAGACTAGTTTTTCACGTTCTAATCTAAAATAGAAGAGTTCTCTTGCATTTGAAGTAATAACAGTTAATTTCGTATATTATATTCTTATAATTCCCACATTGTTTATTTAACGTTTATTTAAAAACAGATTTACCATTCATTCTTCATAAAGCATGCGTTTAATTTCTATTGGCGAAGTGTAAATATTATTGATGTTTTGAAAGAGAATAATCGACAATAGGTATATTTTTTTATGAAAATCTTATAGAACGCACATGACGGAGAAGTGAATGCTGTAAGGTGGTCTCCCGTGGACAGAATTCTCGCCACCGGAGGTGCTGACAGAAAAGTGAAGCTTTGGGATATTTCGAAAGGTATAACATTAGTATATTAAAATTCCCTTAAAATATTTTTACTAGAGGAGGGCTTCTGTAATAATGACCAATTTGCAAAATCAAATATCAAAAATTCAAAATTATAATTAAACAAGCTTAGACAAATATGAAACAAAATGTTGTTAACATAGTAACAGGAGAATCGCGTGTGTACCACGATTGTCTTCAGGTGAAATTTATTTAGTACTATTGTTATTATTTAAATTTGTGCCGCGAAGTCGACTGAATTATAGCGTAAGTTCTCGTTTCATTGCGACCAAAGTACGTAGATTACGTGTAGTATTTACTCGGTACGCATGGAACGTTGCAATGGTTGTTACATGGCATCCTTTTAGTCTTTCCCTATTTTTTTTTTTCTTTTCCCTTTCTTCTCTGCCTTCGTCTTCTGCACGTTTCATCCTCATTAACAAAGTCCATTTACGCGAAAGAAAAGAAACAATCGGCAGTCATCTACTGTGCCTGTAACTCGTATGCAGGTGCTTCGAATTAAAAAGAGTTAAACGAGCATTATCTCAAGACAAAGACAACCTGCGCAACATCAATGTCCAAAAGACAAAAAAAGTTCCCTGTAAAAGCTCGCGCTATATACTTTTCGCAAGCTCTTTCTGCTTAATGAAGTATATTAATGAATCAACAGGTACTAACCTTTCCCCTATCGCGATCTTTCACAGATCCTATTAAAACGAGGCCGAGTTTAGCCCCACTTGTTATCCTCTTTATCCTCCCTCGTAAGCACTTCATTCAGGATCTCTTAGAGGAATTGCAAACTTAATGTATGCACTATACATACAAGATTTTTTTCAAAGGAGTTTATTGAGATCGCCTTTTTTTATCAAAACAGAAAAGAGGAAATATAAATGAAGACATTAAATTTGAGGAAAAACGTTCTAATTCTTATTTAAAGACCAAAATTGAAATATAGGTAGAAATTATTTAGAATTTTGTACTTAGGGGTATATCTTAATTAATCGTGCGGGAAATTACGTAAATAATAGACACTTCCTTTGTAGCTCGCTTTGTAGGGAGGTCTCCTCTTTTTCTGACCGACTGTGTATTTCACGGAATTCAAATGATTTCAAATTCCAATTACATTCCGTATCTACAGGAATGAAGACATTTGTGAAATTATGTGGTTGCAATAAGCTAAAATTCAATTTTGGTAATTTATACTGCAAACTTGTTTTGTGGTATATTGTATTTTAGCATAATTCTATTACATGAATTTGCATGAATATTAAGCTTCAAGAATTAGGAATTTATTGAAGGTACAGACTTATGTTGTTCTTGTGGTGGGTCTCTGTTGACTACTCTCGTAGATTACTCATTTATTTAATATTTTAAGTATTTATTTTATATCATTAATAAGGAAGTCATTTAAAACCCCTCGTTGCCTATTATGTGATTAGAGATTATACTATTATCAAGAAATTGTTTTGTTTACAAAAAAACAATATTTTTCAACCGCAAGAGAAGGGTTTACTTTGCAGATTTGCTTTGAAGTAGGGGTTCCTGCAATTATGGTTAGTTCAGTGGTCTTAATACCTCTTTTTTGATTGTAGATATTACTTATTCAGTTATGCGTTTTTTTTTTACTAAAGCTGTATAGAAATAAACTCATTTTATCAGAAGTACAGTGATAATTAAAAATCATATTCAAAATACGATGTGAAATTTTACTAGTGTAGCTTTTCCGTAAGGACAGACTTTAAAATTTAAGTTTAACTCATTTAATTGGATTATTTGAATAGAATCGTAGGCAAAAATATTATTTGTAAAGAAAATATGTATTCCATGACCTCGGGTTCGGAAACAGAAGCTCACATATGGCAATAAAATTCTTGGAATACAGGTAGACTCGAGATAAGTAGATAAACCTTGAATCATTTAAAAGTAAATAAATATGACCATGCAGAAGATAATAGGAAATTCAGGAGAAATTATTAGTTCTAAATTAGACTTCGACGCGTGCGGTTCTTTCTGTCGGGTGTATCGTTGTAATAGAAAATTTTTTATTTTCTTTAAAATTCTCGATTTTGGTTTTTAGTTTTTTTTATATTTGATCGCGGAGTGCTTTAAAAAAGAAGTGCCTGCAAGTAGTTAAAATATAATAATAGCTTTTGGTTTTTAGTTTTTCATATTTTAAGGAAGTTCTCTAAAAAGGAAGTGTTTTTCGAGTAGTGAAAGTGTATCAACTTTTTGAAAAAAGTGATAGTGATGTAAGTAGCTATCTAAACTAAAAATAAATTCTTTTGTAGTTGCTTAAATTTTGAAGTCGTTTATTTTCTAAGACTAAAAATTAAAAACTTTCAATTTTGAATTGTTCTATTTTAGAATTTTGAATTGTTCCTATTTGTAACTATCTAGGATTTTACATTTAAAGACGTATTTTGATTTCTTCTGATGAAAATTATTATTATAAAATACATTTAATTGAAGCGTAGGAAGGAATATTAGGTATAAATAAAATAGTTCTATGACCTCGGGTTCGGAAACAGAAGCTCACATATGACAATAAAATTCTTGGAATACAGGTAGACTCGAAATAAGTAGATAAACCTTGAATCTTCTAAAAGTAAATAAATATGGAGAAGAAAATGAGAAATTCAGGAGAAATTATTAGTTCTAAATTAGACTTCGACGCGTACGGTTCTTTCTGTCGGGTGTGTCGTTATAATAGAAAATTTTTTTTTATTTACAATTCTCGATTTTGGTTTTTAGTTTTTTAATACTTGATCGTGGAGTGCTTTAAAAAAGAAGTGCGTGCGAGTAGTTGAAATGTAATAATAGCTTTTGGCTTTTAGTTCTTCATATTTTAACGGAGTTCTTTTAAAAAAAAGTTTTTTTCGAGTAGCGAAAGTGTACCAATTTAAAAAAAAAAGTGATAGTGATGTAAGTAGCTCAATTAAAATTGAAAACTTAAAATTTTGAGGTTTCTAATTCTGAATGTTTCTAATTTTGAACCATTCCATTTCAATCATTTAAATTTAGAAATGTTTCTATTCTGAACGGCATCTGATTCAAAATTTTCCTTTCAACAGATCATGGGCCGATTTTTCAATCCAAACATATCTAAATAATGATACCACTTTTTCTTTTATTATAATGCCGCGTAATCTTGAGGTCATTAAGGACATGTCGGAATTACCATAATAACTAAGTTAAAACTAGGTCATTTGTCTCCATCTGTATGAAACTAATGACCTAATGAAAATGACCTAGTTTTAGCGAAAAATATTTATTATTGCGACCATAAAGTTAGAGAAAATAAATTTCCCTTGTATCACATGCCCTTAAAGGGAGACTAGAACATTTTAATTATCTCTAACCAGCTAGGACTTTAGCCTAAGAACATCGTTTAACGTCTTCTGATGAAAATTATGTTATTGCAGGTGCCTTTGAGTGTAAAGGGATGCTTGTGGGAAGCAATGCGGGTGTTATGTCTGTGGATTTCGACACGACGGGAACGCTTATATTAGGAGCTTCCAATGACTTTGCCAGCCGGGTGTGGACCGTCAGCGATCTTCGTCTAAGGGTGAGTGAATTCCCCAACAAAGTTTACTTGTATTGTGTCCTCATAATTCATATTTCCTCCGAGCAATCTGATTAATTTAGCACAGCTTGACATCTTCAATTTTCAATTAGTAGTCCCTTTATATCGATTTCATATTGGAATATAATGATACAGTATCAGAAATCTTTCGATTTAAGATAAGATGATACAGCAGTAGGTTTCGATTTTCTTATTATTATATCTATTGGCTAACAAACATAGTACTGTTCACCACCTTTTGAAACGAACAATTAGGCAGTGGATGGAGAACTCAAAATATCACAATCGCAGAGATTTATTGATTTTCGTTATTTAATTCTGACTCATATTGATTTTAATTTGTTTCCCTGAGGAAATTGAAAGATTCTCAAATTAATTTCCTCGATATAAGAGATTGTTACAAAGGTTTTCCAAATTTCCGAACGTTTATTAGATTCCTTTTGGGGACAAAGAGAAAGACTCGTAATTCTTTTGGAATCTGATTGGCTGCTAGAATTCCACATGGGGACGCAAATGACTCGCAAACAACCATTAAATTACGAACTGGCTCGGTTATGGCACGAGGCGAGAATGTATTTGCAATAGAATATGAAATTTATCGTCACCTCCTTCCAGGACCTTTTACGGAGTTCATCTGAATTCACAGCGCGATCGTAAAACTAATGATGCTTTCTCGTCGCAAAATACATCTAAAGCGACGCGCGGGCGCCGTTGAAATTTGTATTTTTCCCTTCACTTCATTTCTTTTTTCTCTTCTCGATAGAGAAAAATCTGCTTGCATCAATCGAGTTATATGTCAGTCATTTTTAAGTTTGAAAAGAGTTATTTATTCAATTTTGATAGTGTGCTGTGAGCAAATTTAGATTATTTTTTATATTTTATTTTCCTAAAGTCAAGATAAAAGCCGAGATAAATGTAAAAGGGAGATTTTTTGAGCAATCTCATTTTACGATAGAGTATTAAGAAACGATAAAGGAGAAGAACTAGTAATTCAAGCTAATTCGTAAAGCCATAAGGAAGACCAGTAAAGATCGTGCATTGAATGTTCAAGACTAATTAGTAATTACGATCAGGCGCTAATTAACAATTAGGAGTAACTAGAGGCAGACGTTCGATTAAATTTAACCATCGATTACATGAATAAGTAACGATCAGTCCTTCAACAATTTTACATAAAGATAATTGAAGATCGCTGATTTGTTATTAATAAAACGAGCGATAAATTAGAATAGGGTGATAAATTCAAGTTGGCTTTTAACAAAATAGACTTTCGTCAGGCTTTATGGCTCTTGGTAAATATTTTATAGCACCCTTAATTACTTGAGTATGATCTTATGCCTTGTTGACGTAATAATGTTTAAGAAAAGTTGCTCGGTGTGTAAAAGGCAAATAAAACGGTCGATTACTCGATATTTTTATCCCCTTAGTTCTTTACTTCCTGTCGAGAATATCTCCCCTTGCGTACTTTGGAAATTACACGAGTCGATAATTATGCTTTGAAGTTCAAAGCTGCGGAAGAGCAGAGGTAAAAGACGCGAAAAGTTGGTTGGTAAATCGGAAATAAGAGCTCAAGGCAGACGGAAGACTATTGAGACTTTTGTTCATGATAAGATCCATGATTTCTCTTTATTCGTTCTGTTACGTACATTTCAGTTCATTAAAATTTAAGGACGAAAAGGGTTAAAGTGTCTTATTCTTACTTAAATGTTTGGAACTTTTTATTGTAACTTATTGCTCATAATCGGGAGTAACAAAACTTCAGTTTTTTTTTTCAGTTTCTGTTTTGTGTTGAATTAAAGCCGTTTTTTTTTATATTTTTATAGAGCTTGAACTTCCAGAATAGTGGAAACCAATTCCTCTCTCTAGAAATGTAGGAAAAAGGAATTGCTGAATTAACAAAGCAAGAACAGCAAAATTAACTTTAGTGGTTCCACGCAATGAAGGAACAAAGAGACTATGTACCTGGGTCAAGATTTTCTTTTCTCACTGTACGTCTGACCATACATCAAATGTACTACTGAGAGAAAGCGTTGCTCATTTCACTCTCGCGTTTCTCGCGTTACAGTTATAATCTCTGGTTCTAAAAAGTGCACATTCAAAGGAAAGAGGACATTTAAAGAGGGCTCTGTGGATATTTAAATAATATCCTTAGAACTTTTAAAAGCTTTTTTTTCGGAGTCAGGAGAGTGTGAAGCTGAAGGATGTAAAACATGTTTATTCAAATGAATAGTGAAACGAGTTTTTTAACTCCACTTTTAGGGAACATAAAGTTAATTCGTATGAAAAATTATCATTCTCTTTTAACCTACTTTTCAAAATTTGCGAACCAGATTGTAAATTTCTTTTTTTAAAGAAAATTTACATAAATGCAGCATCATTTTGCTAGTTTTTACGCTTTCATGATTTAATGCTGTTTTAATGCGAAAAAATGATTTTGTTTTATCAAAATTAGGAAACAAATTGCCAGCATCGAAAATGGTATCTCGGTACTTTTGACCAGTAGTGTACATCCATTTGATTTCTTCGCTCCGGTGGCATATCCATTCTTATTAGGGGAATAAACGGACGTGACGTACTTTACAATCAAATGAAAGTAGGGGTAGTAGTAGAGGCTATCTAAGGTGGTAACGTGTTATATGTGATTATTCTGTGAGACCATTCGTTCCTTGCACCCTCAAGAACTCTTAGTCGTGAAGTACCGGAATACCAAAGGTCGGTAGTTTCATTCCGAAGATTGGTGACCAATGGCGCGTAAACGTACCGGAACGTGCAGACGACGAAGGTATGGACTGTAGGTGGTAATTCCTGTTTGAAAGTGCAGGAGTTCCGCTACCGATGTTTATCTTCTTCCTGCATTTCTGTCATTTGGCCCTTTTAAGAGTTTCTTCCTTCTTGACTGACTATGATTTCATCAAAAATGTTTAATGGTTCTGATTTTCTCACGAGAAATCGTGAAATTATTAGCTTCCATTCCATGTTTCACTACAGTTTATATAATTCAGTAAAAAGTTTAATAGGTTTTCACACCCTTGAGTCTATTGGAATCAAATTTTGTAGGATGTCATAAACTTCGCCCGCGAGTTTTTAAAGATATTCTGTAACTGTTTTCGAACTTCTTTCATTCTCTTAATAATTTACAATCTTTTGAAATCTTTAAATTCCCTAAAATCACTTGAAATCTCTTAAAATCACGGACAACGTCGGGGAAATTTCTACTAGTAATATATTTATTTAATATCATTCAAAAGAAAAGTAACGACTAGAATATCAATGACGTAAAAGCAAAGATTTTTGAAAGAAACATGGGTTTTTCAGAAAGCGTGTTATATTTAACAATGTAGCTCTGTTCCATGTTTTATACATTAGACGCGCTTGTTATTATTTATGAAAAGTGAACTCGGGTGGAAGATTGCACGTTGTATTTTATCGTCTTATGTATTTCGACCCTGTGCTACTTCTAAAATTATTCAGTTTACTACCTTGTCAATATTTACTAAGGATGATGTTATGTCACTCACAGATTTGCTTACTCTTCGTTCTCAAGTTTTTTAGAACGACATTTTGTTGTATGGTTTCGATTTTATGGATTGTATATTATTTTATCGTCTCTAAAAGTTTACCCTGGCATATTTAATCAATGATTTGCACAAATTTTTATTTGACCTATGACACAAGATGATAAATAAGCAGTTAAATTCTGAAGAATAAAATTTTTCATTTCCTTTCCAATCGTAGTAGGGATTCAGTTACTCAACGGAAATATAAAGGAGAACAATAAAACTTTCCTGGTTTTCTTTTTCTATATCGTACGTGTTCTCATGACATCGTCCCTCTTTCTCAGTTTCAGAAAGGGCGTTAGATTTTCTTATTTTTTATCCAATTCCACAAACAAAGAAAATATGCGATTTTATATATAAATATAGATTATAATGCAATTATAATGGACTAGATATTTTAAAGTAGAAAGTTCCGGGTTAAAATATAATTCCTTGCTTTCCATTGATTGTTTTTCGCTACAATGGTTATAATAAGTTGGTTAAATAACTGAACTTGCAAATTGTCACAATGCAAATCCAAGTTTCTCACTGCTCTTCTTGAGATTATTATTATTCACTCAGCGTGTCTTAATCCGCTACTAATGAGTTACAAACATTATATGAATCCATATTCAAAGTCAGAGAAGCAAGCCGAGTCGAATTAATTTCTCCACTATGAATATAAACTTAAGTTCTCTTTCTGATTGTTTTGTCTCGCACTTCCTGCAAAAGATCTGAACAGCTTGTTAAAATTATTGCTTTTGTACTAGCTCGGTTTTGAAGAATTGAATATGAATTCTAAGATTTATTAGTAAAAATGAAAAACCGGGTCTAAAATTGGATGGGAATTTATCGTGTAAATAAAGGAATTTTAATTGAACTAAAACAGCCAAAAGAATGATACCATGTAGGAGGAATTGAAATTTTAAGCTGGAATACGAGAAAGCGCTTTCAAACGTCCTGCAGTGGGGTAATTTCAGGGTAACCTGGCCACCGGACACTCTGGAGGCAGCCTCCGTTCAAAAGCATTACTTTCATACCGACCCCAGTAATTACCGTGCGAAATTACCACATTTACATCCCTAATAGGAATAGGTGGATATAGGTAGGAATGTCAGGCACGCCGGCAGAATATCGCGTGGAAAAAGGCGGAATTAACCTCAGCGCTTTAATGTCCTTATACGAGTACACGCAGAACGGAACGTCTCGGAACTTTTTCTTCGTGTCTCTGTCGAAGGTAGGCAAAAGGTACTCTGGACTACCAATTTCATCGAATTAAAGCGGATTGCACGTAATTCCCATTAGATACTGCCGCTAGATAGGAGGCGTTCTTGGCTACTCGCCACCTTTTCCCGTTTTCTTTCGTTACCGTAAAACGGAAGTGTGCTTAAGATTGTGCTCAAGTACCATCTTAAGATCTTCATTATCAGTCTTAAATGTATGCACCACAATCCGAGTTATTTAGAAACACACTGCAACTCTTCTTATATCTTAAATATTACCTAGATTGTTTTATAGAACACATTTTACTTAGTAAAGCATTCATAAAACTAGCTGTGAATCTGATCTCGGGTGTTCCAGTTAACTATATTTAAATTTTTTGTGCTCATTTTTTGAGCACTTTGCTTCCTCATTATGCTGAAGTTGCAAATGAATTTGCTTCCTCATAGAGGAAGCATTAACGATTTTCTTGAATATTTAAAAATATATATAATTCTTTTTTCTCGAAAGAAAGAATCTTTTGACCCCATCATTCATAGATTCCTCGCGTCGACACGAATCGATTGACCTGTAGGATTAGTGTTTTTATTTGAACTAATATATGAAAAATTAAAAATTTTCAAAATTGAAAATAATCATAATTTTCTTTAAATTCAATTAAATCCATTAATCACAGAGGTCAATCGATTTGTCTCAACGAAAGGAATCTTTCTTTCCTTTACATAAGCTATGAATTTTGATTATTTGAGAAGTTATTGACGAAAAATCAATTTTTAAAAAAAGTTCAAAATCTACATAAAAATTTTAAAATTCAATATTTTGAAAAATCCTTTGGCACGTTTTGAGATATAGGTGGAGCCAATATACCTTACAAATTTCATCAATTTATCTACAACTGTCTTTAAGTTAATAGGGCGACAAAAAATGGCGACATCCATACACACACACACACATACACACATACACACATACATACATACATCCGGACAATTGATTAGAATGTTGTATTAGACATTTATCACATGAGGAAAGTTTAATTAAATCATTTTAAAAATATTGGAAAATGTAACGATTACAAAGCTTCCTCTATGAGGAAGCAAAAAGTCTTAAACTCAGAATTAATATCTTCGGAAGTCGTTTGAGGGATATCATAAATCTTTATCGAATGACTGCGAATAAAGTTTGCGACGGTAGAGTAAATCGCCCCCTATAGTTGTCAAGTTACATCAGTTTTCTCCCCTTTTTGATGACTAGAAGTCTTTATAAGTAAAAGTGTAGGTGGTTCAAAGAATGAAAAGTTTTTAAATAGCTTCAGAGTCGCATTATTCTCGACGAAAACCTCTTGTTTTGGAACCAAGCGCGGGATTGAAAACTTTTGTTACGTCCTAGTTATTGCCGTAAACGCTCTGGATCGACGCCAAAAACAGGACTAACGAAATCGGCACATTCATACCGAACAGCGCGACTGGAATAATGAACAACCTGTAGGTGTAGATATTCGGCCGAGAATCAGAGCTCATTTCTGAAATGCGCATTGCCTCGTGAAAACTCAACGTGACCGTACCTACGATTCAGTAGCTTAACGGGTTGGTTCACTCATGCGAATATATCTTTTTTGCCCCCAACAAAACTAACTCTAACACGAATTCAATTATACGAGAAAGAAAATATTCGTCAATTAACTTTATATTTTATCTTTTAAACTATAATTTGCTTTACTCTAATCAGGGATTATTGAAAGGGTTTTTCCTTTTCGTCTGGATATTATGGCATTAAAATAAAAAATGCTGGTACTTTGACTGCAGAACTTCTTTCCCTAGTAGAAATTGGTCCTAGTTTTAGGCAAGTTTCTAGTCAGTTTTTCCCTATGTCTGGTTAGCACCCAACTAGGAAACTGTCAGTTACTAGTGAGGAACTGACTAGGAAATCTAAAAGGAATCTGGTTAGTTTCCTACGAGGTACTTACCTAGATTTAATAAAATTATTTCCATGTTTGAAATGAAATGTAAACTCTTTTATTTGCAAAAATATAAAATAAGTTATATATTTTCCACTCCTCGTTCATTCCTTGGCCGCATGTTGTTTCTCTTTACAAGTATTTGCATTAAATTATTAGTTTAATAATCATTTAATAAATTATAATTTATAAAATACTTTTTATTAATTATTATTAAATAATTATAGATTTTTTCATTTATTTCTTTGTATTCAATTTTTATTATATAATACAAACAAATATAAATATTCATATCCAAACCCAAATATGAAATATAGAAATCAGTAGAAGGGTCTTTCAAGTTAAAACTGAGCAGGAAATCCTAGTTAGTTTCTGTCGAGATACAGGCAAGGAAAAACTATTCTCGTATTGAATGAGGAAATTTAATTGATTACTAGTCAAGGATTTGAAGGATTTCCTCATTAAAATCTGTTCAGGAAATTCTAGTTAGATTCTAACTAGGCACTACCTAGTTTCTCTAATCTAGTTTTTCCCCATTTCATCCCTACGAGTTACTTAAGGGCATGTAATACTTTACCGAAGTTTATTGACTCTTATTAGCTAAAAATATTTATTATTATGAACGTATAATTGGTTTAATTAATTTGCTTTTATGGTAAAGTATTACATGCCCTTAAGAGTGTTAAGGAAAAACTAGACCAATTTCTATTAGGGTTGGTAGCAGAATATATATATATATATATATATATATATATATATATATAATATACCAGAATATCACACTTTTTGAGTTTTATCAATGTTCAAATGTTTGAACTCTGGGTCCGCGAAACTAATTAGTATTTACGTTGGTTTGAAAAGCCAGGGGTCTTTACTTTATTCGAAAGTGTTTTCTCTCTCACATGTAACGTGGTGGAGAGCGGTGAACTCTGTTGAAAGACTGAAAGCACCTGCGGGCACTTAGGCGATCTCGTTTCAGAGCGTGAGTTCACTGGGGTGCAGTCACGTAGGTGTTGACGTCGACACACCAGTTAGGTGCTAATTAGAAATTAATGCCCTGCGCTGGACACGACTTGAATAGTGTTAATGGCGAGACGCTTCCGACGACCATCTTTATGCTCGTTGACCATTGCCTGTAATTGCTCTCACTAGGATGAGTAAAAATAATTATACACCAGGAAATTGTACAGCTGTAAGAGCAAAACGCGAAATATGTAATATCATTTATGATTGTCGTTTCATCATTCTCATTTTACAATTGCAAAAAGTAGTAAACTTGACTTTTTCTACTTTCAAGCAAATTAAGATAGAGAAATATGACTTTACAAGAAGATAATTTGTGTTGCATCATTTGCTAAACACGCTATCGTAATTAAATATTTATTGTATGAGAACTTGAGAAACTGAAACTAGAATTCTCATGAAAGACTATCGCACTGTTATAGACTGGTAGATTTATTTCTAACAAAACCCTTTTTTTTACCGTGGACTGGTGTCAGAAATATACGAATTAATCCACGTCCTTCTGAATCTTCAACTTGAAAACTCCTCTCTGACTCGTTTATGTGGATCAAATAATACCTCATTATCTTCAGCATACTTATCCACATGCAAATGCATCCTAGGTAGTTGAGGCCTCGTGAATTCGAGTATTTTCCATCTCTCGTGGGGCCATAAGCCAGGACCATAAGATCACCCGATTCGGATCGCATATGTGCCCGCATTACATACATTTATACTTATATACATGTATATATTATATATTTGTGTGTATGTGCAATGTGCATTGTGCATACTGCATATCCTTACTCCCATGGCTAAACATACGTCGATACGATGCATAGCAATTTTCCTCTCACGACATCACAGTCCTCTCACCTTCTCTCCTTTCACTCTTCTCTTTCTTCTTTCTTTTTCTTCAATAAATAAATTTTCACAATCATTCTCAGTTCATTAATTTGATCTCGAAATTGCATCAGAGTGAGGTGCAATACTTTGATATCCATTTCAGGTTTTCTTTGATCAAACAATTGGGATCAAAGTGATCTAATTTTGGAGATCAGTTACCTGCCGAAACTACGAACTTTGTTTCGAGCGATCTGCAACGATTTAATATCCTCGGGTTTATGGTGTTGTCTGGCAAAGACGACATTCCACTCTCTGTTTTACGCGCAAATTGGGCATGAAACTATTTTCGATGTCGCGCATTCATTTCTAATTAACTGGCCATGCCAGTCGCCTTTCTGATCAAGTAGAGAAACTCCGCGAAGGAATTTAATTAATGGGATGATCCGTATGATGTTACTCGCCCATCTACTTTCAGATATGAATCGGATTCAAATTAAAAATGCCCAGAACTTTTTCTTGGAGAATCCGTTCCGCGAATCTACGTTCCAACTAATTAAATGTCGCTTGATGGACTATTCATTGATCCAGTAATTGCGATGTACCAGAAGTTTTGAAGGTTCAAATGAACGAAATACTTTTTTTTTCAATTCTATTTCTTCTTGCAATGCATTTCTTGCTTGTAATTTTAAGGGGGCATAGTTACGGGTAAAAAAATATCTTAGAATTTTTTTCATTCTACCATTTATACGTATTATGTATATAGAATATGTGCAGATAATATTACAATTAATCCTTTATGTTTAAGATCCAAGATCGTTTTAGCTTCATGGTAATATTGAGGAAACAGAATATTCTAATTGCAAGTCGTAAACAATGCGACCGTTATTACACACGTTACGCGCATTATTACATGTGCAGGATTCGGTATAATGTTTGCGCGCAGTTATCGTAATATGCAACGGTTTAGTGCGACAGTATAGTGTGTTTTACCCCTAGCAGCGTAAGGAAGCTATTGTTTATGTCTTTCTTTTGTTACACAAATTTGCCTTGTTAATACTACGCGGAAATACTACATATGTTTTTATACTTACATACCGATCCTGGTTTGTGAATGAATTCTACTAAATACGCTAATACATTTCCATAAATAGAAAAGCCTCTTTAACATTGAATAAGCTAAATTCAGAATTTATTGAATTTGCAATGAATTCTAAGTAGTAAAGTATTTTTCTGATTTAAGAACATTTGAATTCGATCAAAGAGTTAAATGTTTAAAGCGAGAGTATTGGAAATATTTGACAGATGATTGCCTGAAAATGAGAGGGTTGTACTGAAGAATGCCTGTGTCGAAACAATATCTAGATTGTTCTTACATAGTAGTATCGTTTCTAATTACTGTTTTTGCTCGGGGGTGTGCGGAGAAAGCCAGTTGCACGTCGTTCGTTAATACAACGACCAAAGTTAATGGAATTAGTTTACGACCCTCTGTGTAGGCGATAAACGCAAACTCTTCTTCATCATACTCCACCCTCTTGCTGCATTAGTGTATGCTATCCCTTCAATTTCTGCCTTCGTTATACAACCCTGTCACCTCACTCCTACCATTTCTCCCTTGTCTGCTTTCTATCCTTCACTGCATCTCAGGATCGGTTGGGATTTACTGCAACGACACAATGTCTGATAATTTTGCGCGCTGAGATCTAGTACCATTGTCTAGCTTGGAATATAGCCTGTAGGAAGTTTGCTTTTGAACTCGGTGACGGTCCAATTAGGTAAGACGAGTTAGGGAACCCTAATCAGAGAACTTGCCAGATTATTTAGTTTTAGATGAATAATATCATTCTGACATAGAAAACTTGGTGCTTCTATTGTCGATAAGCATAAAATGCCAACAGGCATCCTTAAGGGCATGCGGTATTGCGGATAATGCAAATGCATTATTGTTTCATAGATTTTCATGTGCTGCTAAAGTGACCTATTTTCAAAGAATCGCGTTATTTATTATTTAACTGTTCCATGTTTGACGTGACATTTCTCAAATTGAATTCTTTGCCTCATCTATAATATCTCACATACACTGAGAAAAATATTTTGTGCAACAAAATATGTTTTTTTTTGATGAAAAAAATTTTTGCTGGTTCAACAAAACATTTTTTTGGTTTAACAAGACGTTTTCTTGACCCAACAAAAATTTGGTTGAGCCAACAAACAAATTTTGTTGCACAAATACCAACAAATTTATTTTGTTGTCCGGACCAAACCTTTTTTTCATTGTATATAACTCTTATAATTTCTAGAGATTTTCATTTTAAAGGATGACTTTTGATTAAGGAATTAAGGATGGATTTATTTAAAAGCTATATTTTTTTAGCTTCATGTTGTTTATATACTGTGATTACTACAATCACTTATTAAACAAGCAACAGTTTTTTTTTTTTGTTGACAATGTCAGAAAATACTTTTAAAAGAGTATGCTTCCAAAAATAACGTGCAATTCAATACTTTAATATACATACTATGTTGCTCAAGATCCATTGATGGTAATCAGGATGTTGCAGCTTTATAAAAACATCACGTTTCAAGTGAGAATCACGTCCTGTATCAATTAATCCAATGTAAATTCCAGCTAGTGAACTTGCAATAGTAAAACCTGTCCCGGCATCAGTATAAGCACATTTTTGTTAGGTATCAAGAGTGCAGAAATATGCATTCGTAATCTCAAAAAATCCTCTGAAGCTATTTACACAGTCTTCTTGGTTTATTATCGGTATTTCAATTGCTCTCAGTCTAGCTACATGTTTCGATTCGCACCTGAAATCGTGGGAAAAACAAATTTTCAGTTTCATAATATATATTAATATATATATTATTATTGATAAATTACAGTTCTCCTAAGTAGTAGGTTCCCCTACCAAGAACTACACCTCTCCTGCCTGGCTCGAGAGGTGTTACGTGCAAATTCATGGGAGCAATATTGCCTCTTCGAGGCTGAAAAGGTGGATCAACATAAATTAAGGCAATACCAGTCTCAAATCTCTGCCTTTGAACCGAATGAATTGCCGTGGATCCTTTTTTCTGTTACATTGTAAACTGAACCATGACTTGAATATGTTGACCCAGCATAAACTTTGTACACCCATACATTCATAGAAACACAGCGTGCAGCAGTGATAACTGTTTGTCTGATGAGAGAATTCGTTGAGTCCCCTGCAAGTTTCTGATAAATTAATCTCAGTATTGTGTTATTTCATAATCACTAGCTGTCTGAAATATTTATTATCGTTTGCTATGTGGAATACTGGTATTTCGACATTACTTAAAATTAACATGAAACTAAAAAAATAATTTATTCTCTTACCGAAAATAAGTCTTACAACCGATAGTCTTTAACATTTTTTTTTTAATAATCCTTGTTTTGTAGATACAGTTAGTGATTTTGAAATAGCCTAATTGTTTTCTTTTAAATTTTATTAGAAGCGCATGAATATTGGAATCAAAAATTTTCGTGGCGCTGCAGTTCATTTATCTTGTTGGATGAAAAAACAAAATGATGGATTTACATAACCAGAGAAATTGACTGCAGCCCACAAAATATTTTCGATTCTGATAACCCAAATTCTGTTTTCCTTAATGTTTATTTGACTGAAATTTTACCCGAATAACTATTTACCTTAATTTCTAAATTTCTGAATTAATTAGGACGAAGAGTAATTTGAAAATTTAAAAATTAGGGAATGTAGAATATATATGGGATATATTTCATGCGCCTCTAATTCCCGATAAACGGGAATTAGAGAATATCTGTTTACTTACGAAAATCATTTTCCAGAAATGTCTCAACAATTTCCTGCGAAAAAATGTCACAATTATTTAAGATACCCGTTTTCCAATATCTGCCGCGCGTATAAATGTTTGTTTTATTATGTTGCAATATATTTGACGATAAACTATTGTTCATTGTCAAATATAATAATATCTAAACACTATACTGGTGTCTACCTATTTTTATTCGCGTACGGTAATAACGACTCTGAAAACGTAAAATTTGATGCTATAATAATCAATGGACAATTAAAAAGAAAGCTATTCATCATTCTTACCGAATGAAAAAGGCTTTTTGTACTTAAAATACCGACGAGTGAATCGATGATAAACGGCTCTTGTACTTGATAAACGGTCCGCTTGAGCCCTCGTCGATAGGTCGATTGTAAATGACGTTCTAAAATTAGCTGTTGAAAGCAGAACGAATAAAGAAACTTCACTTTGTTGCATTTATTCGCAGAAAAGATAGATAAATATTTCAACTCTGTATGTAATACAGAATATATCTCATGCATAACTGTCTCTTTGTCATTTCAATCATGGACAGTGCATACCGTTGCATTATGACCATTTTGAGAATTAGACTTATTAGCCTGTCAGAAAATTTTTCATTGAAAAACTGTAAAATTTTAAATAGTATTGAAAATGGTTATTTGATCATTTTACTTGTTTTTACTGGATGTATAACCCCTTGGGAATTTGCGGTCCACTTTACCTCTAAATCTTTTAAATTGAAAGCTTCAAAGTTTGATTACTTTGAAATTCGAGAGACTGAATTTAGAATGCTTTCAAGTTGAAAGGTTTAAGTTTAAACATCCTTAACTTGGCTGAAACTCACTTATCATTCTTGAAATATTGAGATCACTCGTTCTGACGTTTTTTTTTATTTGTCAAAGTCTTACTTCCAATTTTAGTCTTAGACTATCTCAAACAATAAGAAATTATCTGAAAAGTGTTTGATGAGAATTTACTTCCAGCATTTCTTCTCAAAAATTCAGCATTTCTTCTTATTAAAATTGTTTTTCCATATTGCTCGTTACTTGAATCATACAATAGCTAGATCGAAAGCTACAAACTGAATTGCTTCCTTGTCTTTTAAAATCCTTCTTGTTTTTGCTAAAATTCAGGCATCAGGAGAAAATGAAGTGTGCTTCAAAAGTTATATTATACGACCATCTATCTCAATTTGCAACTGCTTAATAACTTTAGAGTAGCCCTTTAAAACGTATCCTTAGTAGTAGCAGTTTTCGATGTTCGTCGTCTCGTTGCGAAATCAGATTTTCCATCTCACATCACTATTTCAAAAACGTCGGATTTTCATCATATTGCTTATATATTTCTCGGCTTTGAGAGATTATTATTATTTACGAGTCGTTGAAAAGAACAGTCCTCTTGGAATGCCTTCTCATGGATGAAGTATGTTCCGCGACCTTAAATGGGAAGAGGAAATGGGATTTACAGAGAAATACCAGTCAGCACAAGTAACCGATGACCAGTTAGTTACTCGTTCAGTGCAACTCGATTCTACATTGATGAACTCGGTTGGATGAAAAGGGTGGTTTCACTGAGTTCACGTTATATGTATAAGAAGAACCTTTCTCTGCTGCTTTTTGGCGTAGAAAAAGGTGAATTGTTGGGTGGGGGAGTATTACATGTAATTAAAGATGAAGCTTATTCGAATAGACGTATCTTCCTTGTAAGAGACGTTGCTATAGTTACAGTGGAAACGGACGCGAATATCGACCAGGAACTGCAACAGACGGATGCACTTTAGGGTCGGTTAAGTTGATGTTAAAAGAATAAAGAAAGACGCCGAGAGTGCACGTAAGGGTAAGAAGTGTAATTAGTGCACCGGCTCAACATAATGAGTCATCTTTTTCTTTAATCTTTTCACTTATCTTCTTGAGGTATGCTACTTAACATGTGTTCCGAGTCAAATATTTTCTATTAATTAGCGACATCCTTAGGCTTATCCTTACGAATAATTAACCTTACGAAATTCCCGCATTTATATTCGACAGTAGAAACAGTATTTTATTTCAGACTAAATTTGCAGGCTAAATTTAGTAACATACTTTATTTAAAAACAATTTAAAGTAGAAAATTCTTGACTTTGGATACCGAGTTTATCGAAAAATGCTTCTCGATTATTCTATTATTGTAGTTTACTGAAAAACGATGTAGAATCAAAAATAATGGTAACGGCTTTTCGACATATCTCGGAAGATACCATTTTGAATGATAAATTCGTAAAGTACTGGTAGGATTTCGAAGTCTTCATAAATTTCGTGGGAATACTTTGAAAGTAAGCCAAAAGTCAGACTCGAGCGTACGTATAGAAGGTTTAAGTGTAGGAAAGCATTCATGTGACTTGCGCGTTATTTGAAAAAGAAAGATATAATGAAATACGAGAATTCTATTCATGCAGATAATTTTTGAAAGAAACAGGTGCGGATTTCATCTTTCATGACTTGAAAGGTTCAGGGAATAATTGTAGGAGATAATATTTGAAAAATTAACATCTCGAGAAGAAACTATAGAGTACAATCCTTTAAATTTTTCATAATTTGATTATGAATAGATTAAATGAAAATCTTCATGGTAAAATCAGTGAATTTAAAAAGTAAACGTGAAAGGGCTTTGAATAGTCCAGCAAATTAATGCAAAACATTGGTAATTTACGCGAACAAAGCTTTTGAAAATCGAGTTGCATCATAATCAGTGCTTCATTTTCCTTTTACTTATGGAGTTGACAATGGCCAATCAATACGATGTTTAAACGAAAAGCAAACATTGTTTTGTCAATTTTCGGAAATTGGTTACCATTCACAAATGGAAGTATCCAGTGCTGTAATTATCGCAGAATATTTCCCCATTAATTGAGTTTGGTATTCGCAGATGGGATTGCTCTGTTACGTGAAAGCAGGTGTCTGCTGCTTCTGTATTGAAGAAGTTTGACCCAGTTTGTTTTATGTGTCAAGTTAAAAAATCGTTTGCGGTAATGAGATATGCCCTCGTTACGAAAAATGATGATCTGAATATTTATACCGGCGTCTGTATTAACAAAAATGTACGTGACATGTTGAGATAGCTACTGTGAATCAAGAATAGCTTTCACCTTAAAGCTAGAACTCATCTAAGTCATCAATGATATTTAATATACTACAAGAAAGTAGAAATTGGCTTTTGATTCTTTCAACAAACTAATGATGCTCCGGATGTTAAGGTAATTTGTTAAGAGCCTTAATAGTTTTCAAAACCGCTGAACACCAAAGGGTCAGTTGTACGGAAGAACGACCTTGTGTTATATTTGCGCTCTGCCGTAGTAGGCATCATATCTCTTGAGTATCCATTTACCTATTTCCTATAGCTTATTTACGTTTCAGTAGTTATCCTTTGATCTTATAATTAATGCTGACCGAAGTCGGTCGCCTCAATCTCAGGTGAAGTTTCAATAATTACATAATTGACGCTAAGCGATTTCACTTGGCTACTCTGAAGTGGTCTATAAATCATGACACCAATTCGAAAAAATATATGTATATATATTATACACATCCAGTGAATAATAGAGTTTTTTCAACTTTTTCTTAAGGTTAATAACAACCACAAGCAGAGCACAATAATAATCTTATCTTTACCAACGGCCAATATAATAGTCCTTCTCTTATCGTAGGAATACAAAGAATAATATGAGAGCTGGACAATTGTCCATACCTTTCCAACGTTTTCCATTATTTTCTTCAATCTTATTTTTCACATTTTCCACTCGACAAGCAACTGAAATAGAAAATTCTGGTATTGATATTTCGAGTTCTTCTAGTGACACACTCTAAATCTGAGTTAGTGGAAAGTAGGTCACTAATTTACTTTAGTGAAAGTATAATTATAATTATAATTTACTATAATTATTAGATGTATTTCACTATTTCACTATTTTACTATTCTGCGCTAAGTTGAGCTTGAATAAAATGCTGAAAAGCACACATCCTCATACATTTGAGAACAGTATAGATAAAAAAAACTTGAAATAAAAGTTCGTATCTGCTTAAAATTCTCAGATGAAAGTAACCCATGAAAATAGGTGCTCTAATGTTTGCAAAGCTTTCGCCACGTTTCGCTATCTCGCAGCGACATTAATTATTAAAGTAGTTGAACCACGTTGCAAAGTCGGGAAACTCAGTGTGTGCTTATCTGCTGCAATTACATATACATCAGTTCATTCGTTACAGTTTGAGATATGATGGTCAAAGAGTGAGGCGGATTACTCTCTTTGTACGTCCGTTCCTTTGAGTAAAATCACTTTGGCGATTTGTGTGCCACTGCATGAATTTAACGTTTGAAACCGAAACGAGATCCAACCAAGATCTACATTTCAACCACTAGACATACGTTTTGAGAGCTTGAGATGCAGTGTAGAACATATCAATTTTTACTCGCAAATCCTCGACAAGTTGTCATTTTTTTTCTCTGCACATGCTTCCTGCTTATTATCTCAAAACTCTTCTCACTTCTTTCAAAAGGTTTTCGAAAGAAATAACTCTTTGAGCATAACTATCTTCCCAAGAAATTCCTTTCTTGCCTTTGATCTTTTTTCCTTTTACTCAGATACCTTGCTTTCGATTGAGCTGAGTTGAGCCGAGTTTTCGTGATCTTCACGGTTTTAGGTTTCACGGAAAACATTGTTTTCCCTCTCGTTTTCTCATTTGAATTTAGAAACTTAAAATTTAGCAATTAAAAGGTCACTTGTATGGGAAACCTCCTCGAACAGGGTGGTGAGTTTGAAAAGAATTCGAAGCTATGTTTTAAATACCGAAGTAAAGCTAAACAATATGTTCATGATGAATTTAAGCGGCGTGCTCAAAATCAAATAGCGTAGCTTGTCACGAATGGCAGACGAAGATCGAACTGCCCAACGTGTGGTCTATGAAAATGAAAGTCTACGAACATCACGATCAATAACAGAGTGCGTGTTTCGACACTCTTGATTTATTGAATGCACAAGGTACCGGAATGACTTGCTGCACATCACTGCGTCTCTGGTGCCTTTTCTTCTTTTAAAAGCAAAAATATCTCTCATACACAGCTCATAGACATTGCAATCATTCCGCCTCTGTATCCATTTACTATAAGTATATTTATGGATACCTGGTGATCTTATTTTACGATAGGAATTTTAAAAACGTTTGCATTTTTCTATGATTTTTTATCGCCACTCTATGTCCAATTTCTTCATTTCCAGGATATAATTAAGAGGTAACACCTATGTAGAAATTTCAAAAAATCGATTTTTTTTTATTAGCTTAAAAAATTCTTTGAACCTTGTAGAATAAAGGACAAAAGATTTTAAACGTTTTCGAAATCGATTTCATTGAAATTTCGAGCCCTTTTACTGAGCGTGCCGGGCGCTCCGCAATGTATTTATTACATATCTCAAAACTTTAAACGCGTTTTTCTCGAAACTACATTTTTTCGAATGGCAACATGTATAATTCAGTCAATTTTTATCCTATCAATTTGAAATTTTAACTGCAAATGTTTAAATCAACTTTTTCCCGTGGATTTGATGCTTTGAAAGGAAAAATTGTAAATAAAAAAGATGAAAGGTTCAGGTAACACAAGAAACCCATTTCATTTCTGGTATAAATGAAGTTCTTTTTTCATTTTGTGCGAATCCTATGATGCAAAAACGATATAGAAGCAACATAACAATATTTCTTTTCCATTTGGTTTGTCGATGTTATCGCATCATTTTCTCTGCGTTAAAACATGCAGAAGATAAGCCAGTTTTTTTTTATGAGGCTATAAGAAAAAACGTTTTAGCTTTAGTGTGGAATCTCGCTTTCCCTCGGGCGCGGGACGAGGTCGGAATAGAGGTAAAATTGGCGGTCGCTATATATTGCCATCCCCGTAATCCGTGCACGTTATTTTGCTCCTACCTATCCACGTTGTGATACTATACCTATATAGGTTGGGTGTTATTAATTCGTCTCGTATATTACACCGATTCTGGGGGTGTATGCGGTCTGGTGGCGAGCTGGCGCGAACTGCTGGTAGCTTCGCGAATTGCCATAGTGTGCAGACCGGCTTCGTGGTTAGAGGGGTAGGTTTTGATACCAATGGAAATCCGGATAAGACGCAAGGGGGTGGCACAGAGTTCGAAGCAGAGGAAGAGGAAGAGTAGAGGAAGAGTAGAGGACTTTTCAGTGCAAGCTAGGCGGCCGATTCAGCAAACCCTGCCAGTTCTCCTTCTGGTAGCCCCCTTTTGAAGCCCCTTTTGGCCCTCTTTTCGGTATTAGACTCGGCCTCCTGTTTATTAGCCCATTTACGGTAGACGCCAGGCGACGGCCGTAAAGCACAAAGAAACACGTCGGGTTATATTGCCTTTGGTTTGGTAGCGGTGCGTTCCGCCTAACAGTTGGAATTTATGTATTCACTTTAACAGACGACCGTGGAAAAGCGCGAGGTCCCGGGAGCTTCACTTTTTTTTCTCTAGGGATGCAAGAAATTATTACTTTATATCATTTTTCACTTTATTCCAAAGATTTTTCCTTGTTCGATATCCATTTCACTCTTAAACTAATAGAATTCAGTCAAACGATTTTCTGCTTTGTCACTGTTTGATGCTACATAATTTCTTTCCCATTTATCCACCCTTATTCGATATCGTTAGGCTTTTTTTTATCTGATAAGAAATGATTTCTATTATAGACCTCCCCTTTCATTTCTTTTATCTCTGTCAACAGACTTTGATTTCAATTTAGATAAAGAAATACTGTTTATGTTAAGTATCAGCAGTGTCGACACCTATAGTGTATCAGTTAAACTAAAATTTAAGCACTTTTTTTCTTGTTAATAGCAAGAAGAGAGGCTTTCGTGCCGCGCAACAAGCCCTTCTTAATTTAATAATTAAATAGAAACTCGTTAATGAGAGTAGCGGTAAGACCGTTGTGAGACGATGAAATTACGGCAACTTGATTAAGAAGAAAACGACATTAAGGACCTTCAGTAACGACTAGCTTCTTGGCTTTTCCAGCTCTCTATGAAATCCTTTGTGGTTATTGTATTCATAATTTATTGTACATTTAAATAAAAGAGTTCTTTTGAGAAGGAAAATGAGAAGGTAGGGAAGAGGAAAGAGATAGTGAGTGAAAGGGTAAAGAGAGGAAAGGATAAAGTGGATGTTTTACTTAAACCAAAGGAACGGCTACCACCTACTCGAATAATTACGTACGATGAAGGTTCGGTTCAACACCAATTAGCAACGTGTGTAACTAATGGCGTTTGGATCCAAGCCACGTTCGTTCGCGGTTTTCGAAGTACGACTTTGCTAATTTATTTTCGGATCCATTTTCTGCTTGAAATTGGGGTTTCCTTCGTAACTATTTGCCTCGGTTTACACGGGGATTTTACAGAGAAATTTAAGTTTGTTTTATCTCTTCGCATGTAGTTATATATTTGATACGAAACGAGAAAATTGATATTCTGTGATTTTCTAGAGAAAATTTTGTATTATAGATACTGAAAGATATATTAAAATATAGTGGTATTCTTTAAACAATTATTATAAATAGATAAATAGTTAATTTTTTTGATCATTGGAACAAAGCTGAGCGGACAGATCGAGAAAAAATCGAAGATCCAAAAGTAAATGCCAGTGTCGCACATAAGCCGCTTTTTCTACTGAGAACTCGGCCATGTGTCTGACCATGCCACTCCTTTTCCACTTAAAAACGGTATACTCTACAAAAGAAAAAATGAACTCTGATTTGTTGATGGAAATCAAAATATATAAATTCAAAATAGGTGTACTAGTACGAAATTTTATAATAATTAATTAATTAAGTAATTAATTAATTAATCAATTAATTATTAAATAGAAAGAGAAAGCGGATATCTTATTATACTAGTCGATTTTATCAAAGTGTAATTGACCATTAGTGATGTGTCGCAGATATAATATTTCACTTAGACATTTCATGAGAAAAAATTGTCGTCCCAGCAAGATGGCACTCGAGCATTGAGGGTTCTCTAGACTTCTTGAGTCTAGAAACATTGAGCTCCTTGTCGGCCATAAGTCCCGTACTCGGACGATGGCCCTCTTTCTTGCGAGTAAACTTCTTGAGCTTGGTCCGACAACTTCTGTCCTCCACACCTCAATGACTGGATTCTCGATTATTAGAAAAAGCTTCATATTGAACAAATTTATCTTAATGTTGTGATATTTCTGATAAATGAAAAAGAAGTATGAGTAATTTTTAAAGTGCAATCTATTAGCTTGGGAATAATTCAAGCTGCAACAGACTTTTTATTCAAAATAAAAAAATGTTATACAACTCCCATCTCCCTGATTAAGGGAGATGGGAATATACAAAAATACAAAATGTTGTATAACATTTTTTCCTCCACCCCTTGCTCTAATTTCCGACCTCTTACTGTTTTCTTTACCCCATCACCATTTCATCACATCACTTCACACTTCTACGATCATCCCCCTATTCTCTTATCTTATTCTCTTTAGTTTTATTGAGTTGCTTGTAAGATATATCTTATGAACTTCTACATATACTATTAAAATCAGCCATTGTAATATGGTATTATAATATACAATATAGCTTTGCTTCACACAAGGTGCCAGTTTACACTCGACTTGGCGCCACGAAGGTGACATTTATGGTACAACATGGTGACAAATGAAACGTCAGTGATAACTGTTGCTGCTAAGTTAATGCGACGACAATTGCAGATGGTGGCATCCAACAATAACACAAGTTTCTCGCCATGATGAAGAACACGAATTACCTTTCACCTCTCGATTGTTAAGCGGAAGGAAGAATAACCCAAAGGACGATTAAGTTCTGTCTGGGCTAATAATAAAAAAGCGTTTGTCCGAAGAGTAATAAAAGTGCCAACGATGAATGGGCTTTGTGACGTTGCGGTGGATCATAAATATCAGGCGATCCTTTCTCTGAAGTTAGCTGCCGTTGCATCGTGAAAAATCGTACCTGCAGGCAGGAAAATTTGGCTAGTATAACCGTATTTTATACACGATTAAACAAATTGTCAGTTATGAGCTCTCGCTGCTGTTATTGGTTTATCGTTTCCGCAATCAGTGGATATTTTCAACTCTGCTTTTGCAAAATAGCATTAATTCTGCGTTTGACAGAAAACGAGTTCAGCTCGTCGTTTTCATATGGCAAGCATTTATGAGTTTGATGTTATATTCTTATTCAATATAACTCTTTAAATAATGGCTTTTGTTTAATTTGTTCTGGTAAAAAGCGAGGTTTCATTTTTTTTTTTTTTTTTTAAACTAGAGGTGCAAGCCATTTTGAATTGAATTCAATCTAAGCCAATCGCTACAGGGGATAATAGTGGTTTCTATTACTTTTTTTCTAGTAGAATTATTTTCTTTCCTGCCAAGACAAGCTTTCCATTCAAGTAAAGCTCAATAACAGCACGATGCATATTTCCTCTTAATATTCTTGGATCGTAGGCAGTATGTGTTTCAATTCTTTTCCATAGGCAGTGGTCACTTCAATCCCCAGGGAAGGAAACATGTAACCGCTGCAAGTTAGAATCAGAATTCGAGGTTGATAGTATTGGATCGAATATTTGAATTCCGAATCAAACATGAATTGACCTGTCGATCCAATGGCATGTAAAAGACATACCACCCCAGGGCGCCCGGAGTCACTAACAGATTGCCATGAGAAAGGACGATTTGTTGTTTATAATGCACACTCGGCGGGATATGGAACGTTTTTATTTTCTTCAACGGAGTCGTTGCACAGCGGCTTGGAGCGAGAGAAATTGTGCTTGTGCTCGCAACTGAAAATAGTGATAAATAACGATCACGTACCATTAAGATAAATCGACAGGTAATGGAGTCGGTAGATTGTAACTGACAGTGCGGTGATTGGATAAGTTATCACCGGATAAAATACTGCATTATGCAATACACATAAGCAACCTTGGCTAGCTACCTCGGTCGAGTTATTTCAAAGTTTCTTTGTTTTAGAATATAGGCGTATTACAAATCACGAGTAATCTCATTATTGTATTTCGCACTCTGCTTCAATTTCTTTTTTGGTAGTGACTAAATTCGCCCGTGTTTCGCTTTTATCGTGATGCGCTACAAATTGGATTGTCAACGTGGGATATGATGAAAGGAGATAACACAAAATTGCGGAATACTGTCAGAGAGCAAGATAGACGATGGAACCAAAATCCATTGAATTTTTCTTTCCATATTTCTGGGCTTTAGAATAACTCCCTCTCTGATTAATAGATTATCACCGTAACCTTTTAATACTTCTAGTCAGAAATTTAATTCTCGTTTGACAAGTTTATTGTACTTATACTGAAGCCATTTCTATCTATAAAATAGATAAAAAAAGGAATGAATTAAAACTTGAGGCTTCCTATTTGAACAAAATTTTGCGATTTTATAATTTTGAAGTCAGTGAAAGTATTTTGTAAGGTCAGTTTTATGTTTAAATCCATAAATTTAATTTAGATATAAATACGTTAAAGTAATCAATAAATTACGTACTTGAAGCTCGCATATACTAATTAAAAACTTGCTGCAGTAATTATACACTTGAAATTAACTCATCTTGTAATTTGAAAATTGGTTTCTCGTTAAATCTGATTGAGAGAGTTGGTTTATTTTCTTTTTATGATATTATAAGAGATAGTGAATATATATCGCAGAATTATCTCGTCCTTATGTAATTGCAAAGGTTGCTGACATGCAAAGCTTTCAATACATAATAACGTAGGGAGTCAATTACTACCACTCGTATCTTCTTGGCTTATCCTCCTACACAGTTCCGTGTGTGAGCTTTTTTGTTTGTCTAGAGCGATCGAAACAACATCTTCTTCTACTATTTCTGATTTTATTTCATATCCTGCTGATACTATTTTCATTGCTGCATGTTCGTATTACCGTATTTGAAATTGTAATGTTTATAGGTACCATAATATTCTTGATACAAAGATGCAAAGATTAGAATACGATTATAGGATGAGTTGTAGAGATTAAAATGATTCCATTCATTATCCGATACTGTAGACTTTGCTTGTAACGGAATTCCAATGGACCTGAACATTTTACCTTGTAACCGGGTTTCCACATTCTGTTTAAACATACTTTATCAAGATGTATACATTTTTAAAATATTTTTACCCTTCATTTGTTAAGCAAAAATTCTTTACAATTAAAATATTCTGTCAGTAAATAATATTTTTGAATAAGCTGATGTTTTATTTCTTTTTCTGTTACAGGTGAGTTTTCATTCTGCTTCTGTAAATCCGTATTATCTTTAGAGAGTCTTGTGAGTATCAATCACATCAACATATTTAAAATCTAATTTTGTATAATTCCGATTAATTTCCGATTTCTTGGGGAAAACTAAACAAATGATTGAATCAGCTAAAAGACAATACAGGAATTCGAAATTCTTGAAAGTGTAAAATATGCGAATGAGGTAAATCTTCTGGTCGGAAAATGGTAACATGAGTGCACGTATTTCCGACATAGACTGATGACTAGGACGGTAATGGTGACAGGATGAGATATCCATATGAGAAAGTCAAAATAAATAACCCGGTTTAACGAGCCTCTCGTCCTTGCTCGTGCTTGAAAAATAGGTTACCGCGTTTGGAATTTTTTCATATAATAAAATTATATTCCTCCAGATTTATACGAAAACCGCGTCAGGAATCTCAACGAGTTACACCGTTGGCTTGTGCGGTCGACCCGTCGGAAAAATTATGAGAACGATATTAAATTTCAACTGTGATTTTAATTATGAAAAACGAAAAAAAAGGCCGCATAGAATTTGCAGACGATGTATAAGCTGGTCATAAGTTATTCTGTTTTAAATACATTTTTGATTTAAGTAAAACACGTTTCTGCAAATAGATAATGTTAATAATATCATGGACGTAAATTGTAGAGTGAAGAAAATTCATCCCAGGTTGAAAAAATAGAGTGCTAAAGTTTACTTAGCAAAGCTTGAATGCAGGCAAGTATTTCAATAATCAAGCATACAGTGTGTTTATGCTTTCGTGTTAATTTCAACATTTTCTCTACGCTTGTACCTGCAATCCTGAAAGCATTCAACATATGTGAAATATAAAATTATTTCGAGCTTTTTATCACGCTCTGGTTGTTCTGAACTGAATGTTTCCACGAACTAGGCACTCAGCCAGGAAATCTGTTGTGAAAGAAATATAGACATTTAATTCGTTGAGATACAAAAAAAAAATTCTTTTAGTAGGTAATTTCGCAGTATTAAAGGATAAACAAGTGGGAGAGTAAGTTACAAGTATAATAAAATTTACACATTTACTTAGAGAAATGGCATCAATCGGCTGCTCTTTTTTTTCGAAGCTTTTTACTTAGAGATGATGTTCTTTTATGGCGTAGTCGTAAGGATATTCTTTTCGCAGGAAAGCATTTTCTATCAAAGAATCGTAAACTATTCTCCCTCTGGTTATTTTCTGGTAACGACTCATAAACCGTGTTTCCAACATTTCTCAAGCCATTCGGATGACTCGGAAGACGATGATGGCGTTGACATTCGCTGAGCAGAAAATCCCAATCTCATTTTTGCGCGTTCGTATAATTTTCGTTTTGAACTCTTCGCTTCTATCGGATAGTGAAAGAGAAAGGAAATAGTGCTCGAAGATATATTATAGGGTAGTAATGATAAGAGATTGAGGATAATAGCAGTTCACATCCTATATAGACATACTCAGCCGACTCCATGAAAAATACTAATGGGACGAGGTCACTGCGGGAGTAGAAGTAAATTTTGCAGGTGGATGGTGAGCACAAAAGATAAGAGTGGGTTGAATCTCGTAATATGTGAATTGCGTTGCTCTCCTACTTGAAAAAGGATTTAGATTGGTTTTGTCATGTAAAAAAAAATATATTAACTCATATTTTCATCAGACATTTTATTCCACGAATCACATTACCTGATTTTTCGAAAGGAAACGAATATGTAAGTGGATTTAAAATTTCTCTCCTTTGCTGATATTTCACCATAAAACTCAATGGTTGGAATCCTTTTTCTTCCTTCTTTTATATCAGACGTCGATAAATAATGTTACAAAAGCAGACACGCTTGCAGACTTATGTTTATATATGAATTTTGAATCAAGGTACCTAAATAACCATCTTTTTTATAGGCTATTGTAAGAGAAGAAGAGAATATTTAATGGCAGTAGGTGGCTATAATTTTTTGATATATGGGTGCATTACGTGGTAGTAGAGTCTTTTTAAAACATTTTTAGGACGAATACGGAATTCTTAATACTTCATATATTCAAAATTTAAACATTGACTTTCAAAGGAATGTTAAGAGAAACTTTTAATTTATTCTCAACATCCGTATTAGGGTTAAAATGAAATAAAATCTAGATTTCGCTGTTAAGTTTGATATATAAAGTGTCAGGTGAGGTCGCATTCTGTCAAGGCGAGACAAGAAAAATTTGCGTGGCGGTGAATTAATGAAATGCAAATTGCGTTTAAGCTTACCTATACCAACTTCTGCTTTAACCTCCTCGTCTCTTTTCTCTTGGATACCGAAAGTCCTTGCTGGGATTTAATTAGCGTCATCCAGCGTGAGAAATTCACGGAATGCTGTCGTCTCCACGTTCGCCGTACTTTCATTACGTCCTGGTTCTTACTAATTAAGATGAAATCATCTTTTCAACTAATACCTTATGAACTTCATGAATCATTTTTATATTTCACAAGCTCAAAAAATATATTTTACGCAATTTTTTTCTCAGTATTGAAATAAAACTTTTAGCAGGGAGTGTGACTCTTAGTCTATATCTTTCAGCAAAACTTCTCCAAAATCTTTATGCATCCCTAAGGACAGATTTATGTAACACGCTAATGGATGTGTATTTGTGTAAACCGTAATCTTCAGCACCCTTGTTTTCCTCTTCAGTTGTGACGGTATAAACGGAACTGAAGTGGTTATATGTACGTTTAGCTTTTACGTAAACAAGTGTCTTGAGCACAAGTATCTTACTAACTGACGCAACTGTCTTCCACTTTGAAATACGGTGCAAGGTTCAAATACGCAATGTCACACGTATTCCTTTCAGAAACATGTGGGGAATCAGTAGAAAATCAGTAGAGAATCAGTAGAATCAATAGAATCAATTTGTCACAATTTTGTATAAAATTAATTTCGTATTGAATCTAATTTACAGGTCATTCGTAAGAAATGTTCTTCACCTAAACGTGTACAAATTCTTTTTCATTTTCCATGGAAAACAAAACAGCAATCAGCTTTTTAGCAATGCTATTTCAGTACTTTCTTCTCTAAGCAAGCAGTTGGACTTGCACTTCCTCTCCGAAAGTTTCAACTCCCCAAATCCAGACTGTATTCGTATACTTATGTGTACTGGACGTCGCAACTGAGAAACTAGTTCACCTTATTTGGTACTGAGCTTATGCCTTAACTTAGAACCGCGAACTTCTGAAAACTGCGAAGTCTCAATACTACGAAATCCAAACTAATTAGGTTAATAGATAATGGGAAAACTTGGTAGTCGTTGACGCTTTATTGTTAGGTATCTAGTGGATAGGATTCTCGAATGTACCAGGTTTACTTGACGAGTACAAAACTTTCTTCGGAATTTGTACCTGTGCGGACCTCCGTTCCTCATTAGCTTTAATTTATGGAAGAACGCTCGAAACACGACACGCGCATGGTTTTGCTGCTTTGGTTAAATAGCATTATTGGCATTGCCTCGTGAATTCTTCGAAATTATTTTCAGATTGCACTATTACTTGAACTTTTTTGCTCTCAGTTAATCTGTTCTTGGTAAAGAACAGATTAAACTTCCATTGTAAACGGACATTCACAAGTGAATTAACCAGCGTGTGAATTAAATTGAATCGAATTTGCGAGACTTTTTATAATCTACATAAACAACGCATTTTTCATTTTAAAAGAAGGAAACGATTTAAAACAAGGAGTGAGTCGAGGGATCAGAAATTTGTGTATTTTTGGATTTTTCTTAGGGCTCGTACGTTTTATGTACCCTTGACTCAAAACCTGAAATACAGAACAGCAAGGGGAAAGCTACTCTGTTCTCGTGTGAATAACTTCACGTTTAGTAATCCCGAAATAGTAGTACTTGTCCCAACAGCGGCAGTGGCATATATTAATAAGGACGAGGGACTCAGGGGTGGTGAAATAGCGCATGCACATTGGGTGGGGAAAGGGTTGGTTGTGATTCCCTCGCCAGCTGCTGTCGTCCCGATATGCACTGTATTAACGGCATAATATGCCGCACCACGCTCCGTACCATCCACATCCAACATATCTAACCAAGCTCTTACGAACCCCTGTCCTACGCTCTACATCCCCGACTCCATCCTTGCGCCAGCTTCCAACAGACTACGACGTAATTCGCATCTTTCGTCCATCATGAAATATTTAAAAGTTCATTCTCTGTGCTCTTGTAATCATCGTTACACTTAGGTAAACCTTCCTCTCAAAAATCTTCACGAGGACTTATTCATATACCTTCTTGCTTGTCTGAAAATTTCATAGGTTTCAATTATTTATGATTAAATTCTGGAATTCTGATATTGAGATATAGAACAACAAGGGGAAAGCCCCTTTCTCGCGTGAATAACTTTACAATTTAGACCAACTTGGCTTATCTCCAGACGTATTTTCCTGAATTTCATACAAAATTAGAAGATTTAACCATTTCCTGGATACAAATGAATTTTGAATTAAAAAATGTCATCCGCCATATGGCTTTGGAGTTGAACAAATGGAATACACAAACTGTAGTAGCAAAAGTGTCGAATTAAAAAGTGCTTTGGAAGTTTTATATAAATGTTGACAGTTTTACGCATATCAGATAATGGATTAAACTTTCTCTGGAGTTGACGCGAAACAGTTTCTTTTATTTTATGTATTCTTTTGTTTATTTTAGACTTGTTTAATTCTGAAATCTGGGAAAACCACCAACTAGATTTTTTTTTGTCAGTGGCAAGGTTGGAATATATAAAGTATTGTGAAGGTTCATTAAAATACTGAATGGATTTATTGCCTAATTCATGAGATTTTTCGTATTATAAGTTTTGAATGGACTCGGTGTGATTGTAACAATTCACGAGTGACTTTAGTATATGATAAGTAGCGCGAGTGTTTTCTAATGTCACTAGGCTGGAAAACTGTTTGCGTGATGTGATGGACGTCGAAATTCATTCTTCCTAAGACGCAGAATAGAGAGGCGACCAAAGTGTTTGTCATGAATTAACGTAAGTGCTTGGACAAAACCCTCTCAATCCGCCAAGGGTAAAAAACGTGTGCCACTTTACTCTGATATATACAACAGAGTGGCTATACATTGATTCTGCAAGCGAAGTGCCACATAAATATTCATGATACTGTTAGTAGGATCAAGAACCAAATATTAATGCATTACAAAGCACTGTTCGCGAACAAACAAGTTGTGTAAGCAACAAACCAGGCAACCTCTTTACGCATATGTATCACTTTCGTATACATGTATATTTTTCAAGGCGTAAAAATTTGTTTTGCGGATTCTTTTAAGATATTTTCAAACTATTTTCAAATTTCTTCAATTCTTTTCGTTTTTGTTTGAATATTTTTTTTAATCTAAAATCTAAAATCATATAAAATCTCTCCTTTTGATAAAAAATCCTTCTTTAAACTGTCTTGAAAATCCATTAAAGTCCCTCAATCAAATAAAATATCTTAGAATCCCCTGAAATCCCTTAAAATCACTATAAATCTCTTGAAATCCTTCAATAATTCTTGAAATCATGTGAAATTCTTTGAAAATCCTTAGCCTCTTTTGAACTCTTTTTAAAGTCCCTTGAACTTTCTTAAATTCTCATGAAATATCTTGAAACCTCTTGAAGTTCCTTTAAATCAAATTAAATCCCACAAAATACTTTCAAAATTAATTAAAATTCCTTAAAGTTACTTGAAACTTTTTACAATCCCGGGAAAATTTCTGCTAGCAATAGAATTTAAATTAACTTGCCAATCGACGTTATATATTTTTTTACCTCTGTTTTTTTTTCATTGAGATTGAATGTATGACCAGAGACCCTACGAAAAAAAACGTGGAATCTATATTCGATTATTGGAAATACTAGAATGGCGCGTATGAACTTGGAAATAGATTGATGTTGAAATAATCACCGATCAGTTAATAGAATCTGCAAATGTCCATTTCCAGAAAGTATCCGCTGTAAGTTTTCTCTACTGAATAATTTCTTTGACAAGTTTCGTACATGAATATGTTTGTTGAACAAATCCGATTCCGTGCAAATAAACGATTTCGCCGATACGCGAATAGTCGTCTCGATAACGATCGTGTCTCCATGAAAGATACTACCGCCGAGAGCACGGTAGGTGTTCCCACTAAGCGTAATTACGCTAAAGTGTATTGGCAATACGTTTTTCACACATGCGAGGGCTGCACGTGTTTGCTGTACAATTAACGTCTTTTTTTTTTGGTTTTGTATAACTTTTGAATTTTCGTCGCCTATCTCGACACGGTGAGGATAATCGTTTGAATGAAAAGCAATTTTGTAATAATAAACACTGTCAAATCAACACGTTATTAGTGGAGGTGAAATCATTGCTAAAAACTGGAATAAAACGGTAATTATGCTTTTATAGAAAAACTATCGCCTGTCAGTTAAATTTTACCTTAAAAGGTCTTTACTTTAAAGATCTAATACTTTATCGTTTCTGCAATATTATTGATATAAAATTCTTTGCTTTTATAATTTAATAATTAAAATATTTGCTTTGTTGTCTACGATTATGTTGTTGCTATAGAGTATGTATTTTCAAATTTGAAAGGATATAATTTTGTAAAACAATTATTTGATGTTGTGCGGTAGCGTTGACGTATTGTATTTAACGTAATGGCTGGTTGTGGAGTTCTAGTTAAATTTCAATATATTTTGCCGTCTCCCACGTATGCCTTCACGCTTGTAATGAATCAATCAAAGTCAAGTTATTATACGTGTGAACAAATCCCTGCTGATTGACAGAAGCCCCAAGACTACGGTGGTACATAGGTATTAGCTTGTATCGCCTTGAGAACTTTACCGGATCATGCGGTGTTTGAGACTCATGATTTATTGCATTCCGTGAAAATTCTCCGCGAGTTTCATTATCGATTTCTGATAGATGAAGTAAACCGGGTGCTAGGCGAGATTGAGGAAAGGATGATTGTTTTGGTAAGGGACGTAGAAACGTTCCAAGAACTTGGATAATTAACGACTTAACGACCCTTCTACGTGACGTCGTAAAAGCGTGAGTGACATTTAACACACCTTAGCGTTGGCAGATTAAACTGACTCACTCTGCAAATCCATTTTCACTGTTGCAACCAGAAAACCGTACGCTTTTATAATGTTTCTTTTTAACACCATAAAATCACTTTTTGATCATTTTTCCGCAGTAACATTCGAGATCAGGTGAAGAAAATCCGAAATAAAAAAAAAATGTTTATTTTTAATTTTTATTTCGTTTTTTAAACTGTTTGCTTTCTGATTTAGCACTAGGCGAATGTTACGAGAACATTCTGCCGCAGTAAATCCGATAAACCTGCAAGAAACTCGTAAAAGTATTCGTTTTACAGCAAAGGGTCGTATAACTGAGGCGTCAGGCTTCAGAACTAGGCACGTTTTCTGTTTCTGAAGAAGTAGCAGCATGTATAGGGTGTACTAGACATTGATGAAACATGACAGGGAAATCCACAGGAAATACGCACCGCGAGCTAAAATAAAATATCGATAGTCTAACCGAGTATCGCCTTTTATAAATCATATACAAAAATTGCATCTCGTCTTTACATCGTCAATTTTTCTCTGATTTCCAAATGAAAGGAAACGTTGAGTATAATTAAAGAAGAGGAAATTAAAAAGAGGACTTAAAAAAAGAGGAAAATTTACAGAAATAATGAAAAAGCTTTAATTTAAGCCGAAATTTTTAATATTATGCTTGTGGTTTTTCGATTAGAGTATTTGAGTAAAATGATGGGGAGTAAAAAAAACACCTTGTAGGTGTTGTGCAGGTGTATTCTTGATTATAAAGTCAGTAATTTTCTACTGCATTTCGTCCTCTCTTGGATAGCAATCTCCAATATGCGGAAGTGCGTATCGCTTTATAGCATGTCTTGAAATCTTAGTTCTTCGCCCCTGCAAATCCACTGCCAAGCTCCATAAAATCCCTTTAGGGCACTTTCTTAAAAGTGAATCATTCTTTATATTAAGGAGATACCGTTAAACAGATATATAGAAAGACAGAAAAATATTTATAGGTACATATATATTCTTTTTTAGTATTATACATTTTAATTGATTGCGATCAATCGGATTAAACCACTATCTTTAATCTTAAGTCTTTCAGATTAAAAGCCCCACAATTAGATGTTGGGCTTTTAATTTGAAAGACTTTAGATTTTGCGCAGAACAGCTAGATGCTATAAACAAAAACTTATGTAGAAGGTCGAAACCATTGCATGTAATGGTTCGTTTACCAAGTAAAAAGACGGCATTACGTATCTTGTAGTAGAAGTGTGTAGCTAAGCTATAGAACATCGGTCACTGTGGATAGCATAGAGCTTGGCGCGTTTTTTCCCCTTTTTTGCCCGAGCTTTTGCTTCTGCTTTGTGGAAAGGTATAAAGAAAAGAGTAAATTGCTCGCTTGCAGCATTAGTGCATTGAATAGATTTGTGCATGAAAAAAATGTCGATTGTTAGATCGTCAGAATATAATTAATAATGTAATAAAGGTTATACTTAAAAGTCCGTGTAATTAATGAGTGGTAGCTCGCTATACCATGCTCGGGTTATAAGTAGAAAGAGCAAGAAGGGAATTGCTTTCTGCACGCGGCGAAGGGATTTGTTAGAAGAACGGAGAATGGTTTTTTATTTCAAGATCTTCTGTTACTGAAAGTGACAAAGTGAATTTTTAAATGTCTTACTGTATAAAAGTATTATAATTTTCCATATATTCTTTTGAATAATAGCACATTCTGCTGTGCAATAAGTTCAGTGTGAACTATTGCAGTTTTCAGTATTTTATATGCCGACGGAGTAAGTTACTTCATCGCGTATTCTGAATATAAATATTTATCCTCGCTTTCCGATGATATTATATAACTTGGTAAAATTAAATAAAAATTTCTCACATATTTTGCAGCAAGGAAATATTAAATACCAAAAACCAATTTTTTTATATATTAAGTAAAATTAATATTTGCTGTATGTCTATATTTTTATACCTGGGTTTTGGTAGATTTTTTTTTTGTTTTTGAAACGCATGTAACGATCCGTTGATCTGATTGAGCTATAAAATTACATTCGCTATCAACGAGCTTAACTGCGTTTGCGTTAACACCCGCGGACAAAATTCGTATTGGGAAATGTGTAGATTTTAGATGCATGTGAATACAAATTTTTGCACATTCAAATAAATACAATTTGTAGAAATGTTAATAACATTACCTCGAATCTCGTATGACCTTTTTTTTAATGCGACAATCATGCAAATCTATCTTATTCTGAAAATTGAAGCAACTTTGGAGAAAATAATCACGATAAAAAGAATGAACGCGATTATATACGAAAAAGGATGAACCAACAATAAATAAAAAAGATGATGCCACTTTTACACTTTATAGAGTATAAATATTTATAGCGAGAAGCAAGAGAAGCGAGAAACTTGAACGTTAACGTGCGGTATCAAAGAACGTGTAAACGAATCGCATCTTCGACCGAGATTGTCATTACGTCCATCACCATTGCTGCTATCAATAATTCAGCTGGCGAAGATTGAACTGTCTTGGCAAGTTTTTGGAATAGCTTATAAAGCTGAACGTACCGCGGATTGCGTTAAAGATAAATGTCGATAGGAGAAACTTTTTACATTGGCGCGTCTCTGACGTTGGATACCAGTTTTTACAAAAAGAACCTGCTTTCAAGGTTGCGGTCAGCAAGTTTTCCGAGGGACCAGTTTAGATCAAACTTTTTCCTTCGTGAGTGATTGGGTCTCCATTCTAAGATGATTACCGCAGCTGCAATCTCTTCGTCGATATTCCTCTTGATGAATTACATTACCCGGCGAAGGTAGTTTACCGAATTTCCTAAAGTTACCGTTAATTCCAAGACGGGTCGTCGGTTATCCAATCTGCATAATCTGAATGCATTGCCTTAAGCTTGGAATAGTCGTAGAAGCGCCGTGTAAAACGATCATGCGTGGCAGAATCGAATAAAACCGCGTCTCTTCCCGATAAACTCATTCAACGCGCAATCATACGTCCGCTTATGTAACACTTTATGTGAAACTAAATCTCGTTTCTCTGAAATCGTTATTTGACAAAGATGATATATCGTTCTTGCTTGATATCTTTTCAAAGGCCGCGAGAGAATTGAATAGCTGCTTGTTCAACGGGAATAAATCTCTGATTGAAGGACTCTCTTGTGCTATTATTGCGCGTGCAAAAAAATATTTCGTTATTATATCACAGAAAATTCAATTTCGTTCGTTCGTTAATTTATAACGTTGTTATTTGTACTCAATTGAGGATGAAATTAAACATTTACCATTTTTGCCAAAATGAACACGTATATTTTCTGCCCGTGAAACAAATTAAATCATTACGTATATGTATAGAATACCATACCACTATATTTCTCCTTTAATGTGATTAAAAGCCGGGTAATTTCACTTGCAGTGTTGATTAAAGATACACAAGAATTTTAATGTATAGACGATGAGCACGGTGAGTTCTGAATACAGATTCCTGTTACCGATATTTACCGATTTTTAGAACATTCCAAAGTTCAACTTCGTGCTAAATTTCAAAGTTTTAGATCTAGACAACGATTCCTCAACTAATATAGGAAAATGTACGATCTATTCTGCTTTCAAATCAATGTTTCCATTTACATTTCAAAGCAACATTGAATTGAATACAAAATGATTGATTATTGCAAATGAATCTTTTCCCAAGTAACATCTGTTTGAATTCTGTGATAATTAATTTTCGAAAGTTTGACTAGAGAATTTCTGAAACTCTCCTACTTAATTAGTACCACCGATTTCCCTGGAATATCCAAAATTTCGCGCGGCATCAATCATTCCTACATTTCCTGGAGATGCTACGAAACGTGCTTCCTGCTTTTCTCTCTGATGTACATGGACGCATATTTGCTCTCTCACTCTTGTTCTCTCCATGTGCAGTGTGTTCCCTTCTGCAGTTTCCTCTTCTGTCTCTATTTCCATCTTTGTCTGTCTCTCTGTCTGTGCTTGCCTAGTTGCTATGCAAGAGAAATTCGCGAATTTCGTACACGTCAGAGGCACGTTACCAGTAGATCTCCGCTAGTTAGATATCTATTACGGGTCGTTTGCGTAGTGGCAATTTAGGAACGCTCGCAGCTGTATACCCAAAGAATTACTTCAGTCATTAACTCTTCCCGACCGCCGACTCGTACGTCCTTATGCATACATTACTAGCAATTGTGTGTTGGTGTGCGATTCCATTCATTCTCTAACTTCTACTCCCTTTGCCTTTTTGGTCGGAGAGCAATGATTCCCTGAGAGGTACTCACCCGATTCTTTGATAGAAATTTACGAGTCGCCTGCTTTCAACCATCCACGAAGATGTCGTATTACTTTATCATCAAAGGCTGTTGGCTGCTGCACCGTAAAACGATTTGTTGAAGGAACCGTCTCTTAAAACTAGAAGTTTATCACTCTTATTATAAATCAGTTGCACCTACAAATAAAAATAATAATCCGAAATTCATTTAGATAAAATCAGATTCCGGAAGTATAGTTTACATCTTTTATAAAATTCTTTCTCAATGTTTGATCGACTAGTACAATTGAGCCTTCTTGAGTTTTTGAAGCAAACTAAAATGTTTGACGGTGGTCTGAGTGACTTTCATGTCTTTTGTGTAGTATTTGTACAATGATTTCAAAAAACGGTCGTTAGTTTTTTTTTATGAAGACCGCGCATCTCACAATAGCCTACATGTCCTAAAGTACCGCGAGGCTTTTGAATAACTAAGCTTTGTACTTAACTAGACTCTTAAATGTTCATTATATGCAAGAACGCGCAAAAGAACCTCCACAATGGATTACTTTTTTTTTAGACTATGTTTTCGTACAAAAAACTCGTTCGTATTTAGAAGAATGTTCTTAGTTTAGGAAAATATTTTGATGAATTATCTCTTTCTGTGTCCAAAAAGTATCATTGATTGTGGCATAAAATTGGATTTCTGGGTATTGAAAAGGTGAATTCAATATGCATTTTGCCGAGTTTGTGGTTTTTGGTTGTTGAATCAACACAGTGAATTTTATCAAAGGATTGCAACTTTCCTGCAAATATTGGATTCAGCTTGTTGAACTGAAGTATGTAGAAAGTGGTGTGATTTTGATAACAATTGTTTTTAGTTCATCGCATTGAATTTCGTCTAAAATTCTAAATTGAACTGTTGACACATTTTTCAAAAATTGTGCTTTATTACAATTTTTACTAATCAAAATTATTTTATTATTTGCACTTCATATGGGAATTCGAAACACGCACATTCTTAATTAGATTTTGTGAAATAGATATTTCAAATTAAATTGAATCATTCGGTTCGTGTAATTCTATTGCAAATACCATATTCATTTTGATTATACACAAAGTGGATCAAAGCGTTGCAAAATGGAAAAAAATTTATATATCTACGTAGAAAGTGAAAGTAGTGCCAATGCTAGTGTCAACTGTTTCTCCATTTTACATTTTGATCTGCTCTAAGATGCCAATTTATCAGAATATTAATTATTTTATCAGAATATTAATTTATTTATGACACAATTCGGGTAAAAATTAACCAGTCTATATTTAGAATAGATAGATCGATCACTTCTAAGAAGATTGAACAGGGAGCACTCAAGTAACATTGAATGATTTGAATAATATTTTCTAAGTCGAGTACGATTATTTTTATTGATTGCCAAGATAACAACCTGATATGAACTTCCATATTCAACATATCTATAGTCTTCATATAGCCTGAAGCGTGATTACTATTCGTTACAGCTCGAACCTTTTGATAAATAGGGTTTGTATTCCAGTGTTCGTGAAGGAGGATTTATATATAACCTTCCTCGATTTTGAGATAATCGCAATAAAACCGCCGTCGTAAACGAAGGTCACAATGAGACTGCGTAACAATCCTTCGTATTAACCAAGTTTTATCGTTCCTCCAAGTCAGATCTGCAGTCGGAAATGACATTGCTGAGGCACGTTATCTTGCATGCGAGGCACAACTCCCAAGTGACATTGGTGCATGGGTTTATGTGCAGATTATCATGAAATTTCACATACAAAGCATCGCAAAATAACAGAGATCACGAGACAAAAGTATATCACTCAATATAATGAATCCCGGAGGTATATTCAGCTATAGTTGTCCGATAATGGTTCTCTGTCCTCATATTGATTCATACATCAAAATTCTATAGAATGCTATCTATCAAAAACTCTTTCCTTTCACGTTCTCATCTTTAAATTTGTGTTAGCTTCCAGATCTGCTTCCCTTATTCTCATAATTAGATTTGAACTGAATCTGCCCTCTTTTATCTATCTAGCAGATTCTAGCTGCATTATTCCGTGAACTGATCGAATAATGAGCATCTCACTATCCTGATATTGATTCGTAACAATATATGCATGCGAATCAGTTGGTATTTCTATGCTAAGACATGATTATATTTCTATGCTTCGCAATAGCGAGGATAAGGAGATCCTTAAAGGATAAAAAAGAAACAGATATATATAAAGAAGAGAAGAAAGTAAAGTTGAATCGTTTTTCAAAGACAGCTTAGTCATGTATGTTATCTTCGAATACATTATGTGCTCGGAGCTAAGGCATGGTGTGCATTTGTGCACGCGACTATGACTAGTCAGCCCACACACTTCTCAATTCACTGTATTTACCCTCCGAATCAGCGGATTACGGAAGCTGCAGCAGTAGCATCACCGAGAATCCACTCCTTGCATCCGCTCTGGTAACTGGTGAAATTGATAGATTCCAACTTCGTATTTGCCCCAACAGCCATTTCCATATCCAAGTAGTAGATACTTCCGCCTAGCCTCTAGCAGCTATTCCATTCGATAACCTATAGGTAGTTGCGAGAGCCAGACACTGGGAGTCAAACGCCACTCTAAACCCCCTAGGAAATGTGGGTACTTCCATGGCTTAACTGGTTCGCCCTGAAACTTGAAATACGGATCTTGATCGTGTGCCTCGTCTGTTTATGAGAAGAGGCTTTCATCGATGTTCTGCAAGTGTCGATCGTATGGAGTGCAATGTGGTGATTGATCTGATTCATCCTATTCCATTGGTGACAAGCTTGTGTTTCCCCGCAACTCGACACTTCCTCGTCTATCGTCAATGATCTCATCCTATTCAGAGACTACATCACCAATAGTTTAATTAGGTTCAATTCGAACAGTATGAATCATTTCTGGAATAGATAAGCAAATAGTGGTTCCAAAAGATGGTTTCAAATTTTCAATACCTTGAACTCGCATTAACTTTCCTGATCAAAAAACAACTACTGCAATGAATAGTAGGTATAGTTGCAAAAAAGTGTAAATTGGATCTAATATCTTTATTTTTGTGCGCTTTATGACCGAACATTACACGCAGAAGCAATATCTCTTATTGGTTACCGGCTGCGTACGTTACGTGATGGAGAACTGTAAACCGAAGCGTAGTTTTCTTGTTTTTTCTTCACTTTTTCTTTTCTTGGCTACATGTTGCGTTACGACGACTATAAAATTCGGATTACGAAAACCTTGAATTTAAAAGGAGGTGAATATCGTTTACACTCGAATGTATCTACTAGATCCCAACGTCGTTTCAAATCCAATATGCATTGATGCGAAACTTTATTATCGCCAAGTAGTTTCCATAAAAAGTTCTGCAAAAGTAGAAGCGATAATGGTTGTAATTTGACTGGGATAAGATGCTTTTAATTAATCTTATTACTTGTGCAATGAAATATAGACTTGCCACTTAGGCACATTGTGCGTACGTGTTCTACACATACATGATAAAATCAACAACCTGTGGATATTTGGCAATCTGCTTTGCACCACGAGTAAGAGACACTATACTGAACGACAGCAAGGTATACAGAGTGAAGATACAATAGAGGATGTTTCAGGACTACATCTACCCTGATACTTCGTGCTATATTCCTGTGTTTAATGGCAATGTAAATAATAAGGCTACAAGCAATTACCACACGCCTTCCTAATTCTCAAAGGGCTCTTTAACTAAAGCTAGTATAAGCGCTTTATACGTATAATCTGCTTAATACTTAACAAGAATTTAACAATAATTTAACAAGTGAGGATATTAGTGATTTAATATTTTATATCAATAGATAAATCATAATAAATCATAAAACACCTTCAGTTTTACGAGAGCTATATGCAAATAAGTTATAACGCAATTTTAATCAGTCTTCTTCTCGAACACTGCTTTATTAGATATCTCAGGACCTATATTTTATGCTGATAAAGATAAATGTCAAAATATAGGTTTTGGTTTTCTTTTACACATTTTCAATTCAACTTTCAAACTTGAACCTCGGCTAAGGGCTTCATCCCCCTTAATTCTCCCTATAAATTACGAAAAGTGTATTTGAAAAAGATAAATCGAGAACACAAAGACCAACTCTAAATTCTTGGAATCTACTTTTACTTCTAGTCTTGTCTCATCCCTTTTTCTCCCTCTTTCTCTCATTTCATCGGATCAACGAGCATTTGCGTTTAAACGAAGATTCTTGAAAGTACTTGAGCTCACCACGGAGAGATCCTCTTACGGCGCGTAACGATAACGATAATCCTGCGATAATGGTCCCAATTTCACGAAATCTTCTCCCCGGAAAATTCCCACTTGTACGACATGAAAACGTTTTTGGAACTTTAAAATTAGTAAGTGTTCGAACATCATTTATGGTTCTCGATAAACCTCCGTGCATTTAAAAAGAGATTAACGACCCCTTCAGTTTTCTTTTGAGTCTTCTTTTGCAACTCCCTTGGAGCTTCAATGTTGATTTATAGAAATACTTCAGTTTTGACTGTGTGTTTATTATATATAAAAATTATTTATGCCTGCTGCATCTAATATATAGTTGTCGCAAGTTTTGATTTTCAATATAACCCGTATGTCCTGAAGCGACGTGCTAGAGTTTTCGAGCGGAAACCCAGACTGCGGAATACATTCGGTAGAGGAATTAGCCGTGGAATTCCAAGCGAGAAAATCCATCTTGTTTGCTAGAACCGCCCTGTCCTGACCACTGTCTCGCTTAAACCGCAATTGGAAACCCGCTCCTCGCACGTGCGTATTGTTATTTTCGTATAATGGAATCATACTATGCATTTAAAACTTTGAATATATTATATATAAATAATCAAATATAATATTTTTAATTCAGGACCTGATCCGGTTCGAAAGTATATATTCAGTTATTTATAATTAGAATTAATTTTGATCTCTACCTAGAAATACACAAACTCGGGATAGTAGATAAACATGAACAACTAAATATACAACTTTACTTTGTGCATCTAAACTTCAGTATAATTAGTGCGTATGTTTTTATATCAGATTTAATCTAAATTTAGGTTTGCGGATCTAATATCAACGTTTTCCTATCTCAAAAAGCCTTAGAAATCCCTTAAAATTCTTTAAAATCTCTTACAGTTCCTAGAAACTTCTTGAAATCCCTTAAAATTACACAAAAATTTTCAAAACCATAAATCTTTTGAAATCCACGTTAAAATTGATGAAAAATTCCTAGAAACCTCTTGAAATTCTTTAGAATTTAAAATCCCTATTCAAAACATTAGAAATCTCATCAGATTTCATGAAATCCTTAACAATTCCATAAAATCTTTCAAAAATCAAAAAAATCTCCTGAAATCTTTAAAATTTATATTATAAATCTCAAAAAATTCCATCAAATCCATAAAAATTCCGTAATTTCATTAAAAAATGGAAAAATTTCTTGAAAGACCATAAAAAATTTACAGCCTTTGAAATCTTTTGAAATCCCTCCATGAAACTCCCTGACCGAATTTAAAATCTTAAAATTCCCAGAAAATTCTTGAAATTTTATGGTAATATTTGAAATTCCTTTTACATCTTTCAAATTCATTTTATTAGGAAATATTAGAAAACTCATCAAATTCCATGAAACACTTTAAAATTGCACAAAATCTTATAAAGATTAGAAAAATCTCTTGAAATCACTTAAAATTATTAGAAATCTCGTAAAATTCCATAAAATCCGTCTCAATTCTTAAAAATCTTTTAAAATTTCACAAAATATCCTAAAATCCCTTAAAATTCTGGGAAATATTTTTAAAATCCTAAAAATATTTTGAATTTCGTAAAAATTACTCGAAAATCGTCAAAATCTTTTAAAATTCCTAGAAATATTTTTAAAATCCTAAAAAGAATCTTTTGAATCTCGTGAAAATCACTTAAAAATCGTCAAATTCCCTTAAAATGTCTAGAAACCTCTTGAAATACTTCTCTAAAAAAGTGGTTCCTCTCTAAAAATGTCTCGAAAATCTCGCATATAATTTCAAATCTGGTTAGCTTTGAAGTGATTTGAAGTTGTAAGAAAAAAAAAAACAAAATAAACAGCGCTCGTATATATCGCGCGTGTTGGTTTGGTAGTTTAATAAAAAAAAGCTTTTAGTCGAGATACAATGCCTTGTGTTAAAAAAAAGTGCCCCTGTTCGTGACTTACAAGTACCCATAATAGTTTTCTGCAGCATGTCATGTGTTGGCGCCATTAACAGGACTGCTCTTCTTGTGAAATAAGTAAGGCAGAATTTGATTGAAAGCTAAAAGCGTTTCTGGCATTCCCGTGACTTTGTATGAATCTCGCAAAGGACGGCGCCGCTTTTGCCGAGTATATATATATAACACCTGCATTTGATGTATTAAAAACGCTCACTAAATACTATGCGCGAGCGAAGTGTTGTAGAAGGTATAAACTGAGCGACAAATAAAAGTCTTATACATAAAATGGAAAAAAGTAGTATGCAAAAGAGATGAAGTCACGCACGTACAATTTATGGTCCATATCTAGCCACCTTTTAGCTTTGTCAATTTCTGCTTAAGTATATATATGTGTGAACGTGTCGCTTAGAACTATTCACAGCATTTGCGTTCATTTGGTTTTATTTTTATATTTAAATATTTACTGTTAAATGCCGATCCTTAAAAAGTGTTGTTCCCTTAGTTAAATTTCAATTAGCACTTTTCTATTAATTCAGATTTAGAGAGCAAGTCTTCAATTCAAATTCTAATAATATAGCTTTTTCTAGAAAATCCTTAGAACTTTAAGTATGTATAGTGAAATGCTTTAGTACTAAAAGAGGGCATTGAAACTGGAAAACGGTGAGGATTTGCATTTGGACCATGTGAAAGCGAGAAATCCTTTTGTATGATAATCCAGTATGTGTGTGCCTGTAAAGGATACGGTAAATTGATTTGGGTATCGATGAATTCCACTTTGTAAGCTGAAAATGAAGTTTGATCGTTTTACTATTTGTGGATTTTGGTATTTAAGATAAGTTTAAAAAATAGAATAATTCAGAAATACGAGTAATGTCTAAAAATACTTTCAATTTGAAACTTTTCATCACATATTATATCTACGGTTGGAAATAATTATTTTTATTTTAATGACCTGCAAAAATTCTCCAACTATTTTATTTTTATACCTTTGTCTCTTTATATACGATTTGTACACTTAAAGAAGAGATAAATATTTCTATATTTTCTAATGTAACGAGCTCAGAAAAACTGAATATTCTGTTTCATTCAAGGTAAAAAAATAATTTTCGGTTACCTCATGTTCATCTTCAGCTTCAAAAATCGCGTTTTATGTTTATTCAGTAAAAATGTTCAACTTTACTTGACAATGTATAAAACTCCCTTTGATATCAAAATCTCTTTTTCTGTTCAGGGATTTTTACGTGTATTTGCACATGCCTTAATATGTTACCTGCTTCTTGATTGAATTTCAGCACCGAGGGTTTGAAAAGCATCAAAATTCGGTGTAGGTTTCGAGGATTTTAGTTCCATTCAATTGAATAGACTCTCGAATTGCAAAGCAATTCATTTTGGGATGTCGAGGGTCTGTGACGACTATCCCGTTTGCGTCTTTAACTCAGGAAGAGCGATTTGAAGCTTCCCCTGACTTTCCAAGTTCGAGGGCAGTGGCGGATGAAATTAATTTCAGTTGATTCAATTAAGACTCGGTGACATCGTCTACTACACCTCCGTTATCGGAAACTGCGAGCAAACAGTTCCCTGTGGAGAGAGATGCGTAACATGGTGTGCATTTGTACAAAATGGATAGAGCTGGACGTATAGAAATTGTTATTTTGCATAACAATGCATTGCACCTCTAATTATAAGTTTACATTTCTCTTAACGAGATCCACACAAATAGTGTTACCTTAATTAAAACAAGCATTAGTATTTTATTAAAGTTTAATGTCGCCATTACTTTATTCCTTTAACTTTATGATTTTCATAGACAAATGAACTTTTATGTTATATTTTTTATTTCTCTCTGTGTTTGTTTGAAAATTGAGATAATTAAAATATTTCTGAACAAAGCAAATATTAACGTTTAGCCGTATATGTTTTAACGTTGTGCAAAAATTGTTGGTACTGGAGTTTTATTATTTACGAATCAGCTCTTTTTACTTCGTCAACAATGTTTTTAATAGATTTTCAAATAATATTTTTACGATCATTGAGGGAATTTCTATGAGGTTTTGATGTATCGCGCTCTTAAAATTTGATATTTCACTTGAATAGGCAGAACGTAAAGCTTGTAGCTTCTATGGTTTCGCTTATAAACAGATGAAAAAGTTATTCGAATATTTCTATTGGAATTTCATAAAAGCAACATTTCATTTTATGTGATTATATCAATGAAAATTATTTTGCGTAAAATGAAAAAAGAGTTGATGTTTTGGAAATATAGTCAATTTGATGTGTGTTATAGACAGTCTGGTAGATTAAAAATATGATTTTATCGATTTAGCGTTTGTTTTATAATTGTAATACTTTTTTTTTTATTAAGGAGAGTCAAATTAATGTATTTTTACATTTTTAGATTTTCACTCTCTATGTATGTACTATAGACAAAATGCTGAGTGCCTTTTAAAATCTCATATAGTCAATAAATAGCCTTGCAACGAACCTCCTCAATGGGTATAAATTTCGTATGTCAGATTGTGAAGTCCAGTGTTGCAATGCGCATGCTACTCGCAACCATATTGATTTGAACTCTCTCCTACCCCTTGTAACCCTCTGTTTCTCATTCTCTCCTCCCATTCAATACTAAAATGGAGAACTTTAAAGAGTACCTGGGGTATTTATATATATATATATATATATATATATATATATATATATTCAATTTTAAAATTATAAATTTTAAAATTTGTGTATTTATAAACTAAAAATATGTTATTTTCTGTTACAGGTAAGTCCCCGTTCTTTAACTTCCTATTTGTGGATATCATCGTAATGTAAGTACGAGAATTTAATCTTTGAGATATAAAAAAATCATTTTCAGTCTTATCAGAAAGTATTTGGTAAGTGATATCTGAAATCAACAAAATTTTTTATTTAGATTCAAAATATAAATATGTCCACTTAGATAGATGAAATAGTTTGACTTCCTGTTCGATCACCGAAGTTCAGCAGTGCTTGACTCGGTTATATTCGGATGGGTACCGTTGTACTATGGAAGTAAATAAAACTCGAAGTAAATAATTTTCATATTAAAAATAATTATATGGTTTCTCAGAGGCAACTTTGATTTATGGTGTACTGTTGCCAGATTTATGAGTTAGTTACTCAACTACAATACCCATTCTGAAAATTATCATATGCAGCGAATATCCCGAAGTGCAAAAATAATGGTTGAAAAATTCTATTTTTTCTACTCGGAATAAAATTGAGTACATAATTATTGTACTTTAAGCTATAAATAGTAGCTATCATTCATTAAAAATTTTTTCGGATTCCCGATTGGGTCTTTGCACAAAAAAAAAACTAAATGAAGCAAAGTTTCAAGACACAGTAAACTCAGCTTTTTCTTAAAGTTTTCAAGCTTAAGTCCAAAACTCCCATCGTTACAGCTCATAAAGTTCTTCAAATAGTTCGCCTTTCGTACTCGTACGTGTGTACTGAGAGTCTCGTCATTTCCCGCCAAGTTTGGCTCAGGAGCTAATCAGTGTGATGCAGCGCCGAGTTTTTTCGAACCCTCGTGTTTATATATTATGTCCGGGCCGGGCAAGAATGGTCGGAGGTCGGGTGAACGGGACGAATAAAAAGACATCTTGAAATGCTTTCCCTATCGCTATCCAGTTTTATAAAGAAACTTTTGTGCGGTGGTAAAGTCCTGAGGGGAAAGTTTATAATTTAGGACAATGGCTATGCGGGTAGTGGAATGACTTTCGGAAATCAAGTAAAACTTCAGAAGTCAACTTGAAGAGATATTTTTTAGTGACAAAGTCGAACGAAAGACTTAAGTGAATTTCATGCAAATTCGACTGTAATGAGATGGGACCAAATGACTAGTAGATCTTTTTGGTAACTTGATGAAAATCCCATAGCAATTGCATTAGAAAAACTAGATTTGTCGCTGAGATCAAAAAGTAAACGGAAGATGTGATGTTGATTAAACATTGAAGAAGATTTATAGTAACTGAAGAAAGAAATTGACTTCGTTGAATTTAAGGGATCTCAGGTCCATGAGTAACTGAATTGACGATGAACGTCTCCCCGGGTTTTCTAAGGAATCTTATACAAATGGCACATACATGTCAACGAAGGAATCCTTTCTTTGAATAAACTTCTCAAGTGTGTAAAGAATAGAAGTATAAAATCTGTTCATTGCTTGAAGGAAGTCTGAAGTTACTCTTTCCACGTGGTTTTTTGAATTTTCATTAGTGTTCAGAAAATGGCTTCTTGAGAAGACAAAACAAACGTTTCTGACTTGGAAGAAGTTCAGTACATCAGGAAAGTTTCTGCACCCGCAACTCTTAGTTTTAGTCGATATTTGTTCTTTATTTTTCCGAGTTCTCTCTGCTAATCTGGAATTTCAAACACTAATTTGAAGGAAAAGTTTGAAAAATTCCTGAAATAAAAGCACCATTAAATTTTCCAGTATTTCGTGGACAAAATGTCAGATTCAAGAGAAAATATGCCTAACAATAACATATTCAAAATTCTCTTTCAAACTCTGGAATCGGGAAGTGTAATCTTTGAAACTTCGAAAGTATGTTAGGAACAAACAGAGACCCTTGGTATTGTCACTTTGTCGTTCATCTGCACACTCTTAACCCTGTGGGATCATTTATTCACCCCTGAAGACAGGAGTTAGAAAGCGAATGTCGTGCGTGCACACATTTTACTCGAAAAGAGGATGAAAAATTCTCGAGGGCGATAGATAATATAGTGTACCATACGTGGTCGTAAAGTTTTTCGTTCCCGGAGGGAAATATGCTAAATCGCGTCCAACACTCGGCGTGTTCTGATATCAGCCGCTTCTTGTTTATGGATCGCCTTGAATGACGTCCAATAGAAACAGTTGAGAAAGAAATGCCATCGATCGACATCAGGACATTGGAATCTACGACAGGGAATGTAGAATTGTAGAATTGTAAAATTGTAAAATTGTTGAGTTGTAGAAGTGTCGAGGTCGATAGGAAAACCTCGGATGCCTGGTGCGGAAGTATTGGCACACTGGACTTTTCATCCTAGAAATGGTCCCGTCTTTACTGCGATGCGAGTGTGATTGCTTTTGCACTTTTAAAGGTTATTGCCCAAGTATTGCGACGCTCGCACCAATCACGACTGTGCGTCTTCCTGGATGCTGTTCCGGGATTCGTACGTTTAGTGTAGTATTCTAGGAATGTAAAAAAAACATTTACCTTGGTGCGGTGGATCAACTGATGTTTATACTTCTGTGTAATTCCGTTTCCCTGCCTATAACAACTTTTATTTCCAGCCAGAACTTCGAAAATTACTTTTATGTAATTCGAAAATATAATACTAAAATAAAAATATAAAAATATACTACTATAATAAATGGGTCGTTCCCTTGGCTTTAGAAAAAGTATCGAAAATTGTTTCAAATGCGGGAAAAGAAACTTTTTTTTACAGGATTTTGTAGGATTTTATTTCTACTTGATAAGGTGCTAATTAGGGCTCGGCCTTAAATTCAAACATCCTTTTTTCTCAGTGTTCTAACTTGGAAGCAATTACGAGTTCCGACTCCTAACCTCGATTGTAATTGGATATATTTTCCAAGGTTTGGAATTTACACGAAAAACGAAATCTTGATGGAAAGGAATTGTAATTTGATCTCACATAAACGATAAGATATATCGGGAGGTATATAGATTTCGCTTTTCAAACAACTGGAGACATTGAGGCAATTTTAGGGACTATCTTAACAATAGGGTGTCTATGTGTGAAGTGAGTGGGTTGGCGAAAGGGGGCTTCGTTATTTCAAGCACGTAACCAGTTCCGGTTATTGTGCTTCTAGTGGAAAGTGCCTTTTTCAAGTACGGAACATATACGAATCTTCTCCCTGCACGTTCCCTTTTATTTTGTTGGCGGATGATGAAAGAGGTCAAAACCCCGGAAAAAATGGTGCAAAAGAAAAGAGCTAAAAGAGTAAACTGTTTTTCCTGATCGTCGCGACGCTGACATCGTATTGCATTATTGTCAACTGTTCGTTATAAATGTTGAATAATTGATTGTGCATTCTTTCTGGTCGAAGAGATAAAAAGTAATAGAACGAGTTGAAGATCAAAGTAATCTGCAGCAGTTTGAGCAGAGAGTTTTAGATCATAGGGTTTTCTGATATGAAAATGAAGATAATTTTCAATTCAAAAATCTGCTTTCTCCTCTTATCCAGGGGATGAAAAAGCATTGAGTATTGTCGAAATATTCGAAAGGTCTAGCGTAACTCCTGTGTGAAAATATCGTCCGAATGGATGCTTTTTGAGGCCGAGCTGAAATGCAAAAGAATAACGAGAGAGAGCAGCTTGGGTTGAGCCACTGTACTCGTTCAAGTTCCCAAAAGCAGGACATATTTTTACACCCTTTCCTACACTGCATATTGGCATATATAACACATCGACTCGATACCTGAATTTCGATATTGGAAGTCCGATGAAGCTCCACATAAATATGAACCGTGCAATTTTCGCTGCAAGTTTATTAAAATATTCCTCTGATTGCTACTTCGTAAATTGTTTATGTTTGATTAACAAAAATGCACAGTCGAAATTAATGGAAAGCGTAATTTGTACCTACTCAAAACTTGATAAATTTCGAATGATTCCAATTTCCACTGAAGAAATTATTTTTTAATTGTATTCGGTTTCAATAATTTAGCTGCAGTCATTTGTACGCAAAAAATTGATGAAATAACTTCCTTCCGCTGAAATTGATATCATGATATTAATTTCAGACATACAAATTTTAATGCACTTCAGATAAGCATTGACGATGAGATGCAAATGAAATAAAAGTTGGAATGAAGAAGTTGGCTGTCGAGAGTATCAAGCCTGTTTTTTACTTCAAACCAGAGGTTGAGACTTTACATTTTAATTCTGGTTTTCTCATTGCCATTTTCTCCTTTGAAACTTTACTGTGTTCGTGAACTTTGCTCAGCTTTTCATTACGGAAACAGAAGGAAAATTAGCAGAAAATTTGAGTAATTTTCGCATCGTCAGATTGTATGGCTTATTAGAGAGTAATTGCGGCCTGTAATTCTGTAATTTCTACTGTGTAAGTAATAATGTACAGTTACAATACAATTCATGAATTTTAAGTACATTCCTGCTCAGCATAAATTTGTATGCTTTATTCCAACTGTTTCGGATCTGAAAGCTTAATCCAATAACTGGCGAAATATATCACCTTCTACAATCGCATATCCACTTTAGCCACAGAATTCATCGTATTTCTCGTGATCGACATTATTGCTGTTTTTACTGAAAAATTGATTTGATACTGAGCTTACGAGTGCTTTTTTTTAGTGAAATAGCGTTATAGAAGCTAGCTTCTACCGATTAACGATCAAAACGATATTGGACTGTGCACATTGGAGAGGACATGCTACCATTGCTTTCGTCTCCATGTTTATGTATATATGTGTGTGAATGCATTGTTTCTAGGCCAAAACCAATAAATGCTGGTTACGATCAAGCTAATTTTTCTCTGCTAACATATTGCAAGAGAAATATCTGTCCAGAATATTTTATAACTCAAGCTATTAAATTATAGCATTATATATTCATATTATTAATTGGCGATGCAATTCGCGTGTAATAATGATAGTTTATAAATAAAGCAATAGTGCGATTGCTTGAGTTAAGAAAAAATTGGAATGAGCTTTTGCGGTCAATTTTCCTCTTTTTATTCTTTTAGGAGATTAACTGTAGGTACGTTCCTTTCTATAGCTATTCTTTGACGTGTTTCTTCAGGTCACCGTAATAAAAAGAAAGTATAGAGACAGACATTTGAAGACAATTCAACTTGATTAGCTGCTTCTAAAAAACATGATTGATAAGGCAAGCGAAGATCCCGTCTCAGAGTGGCAGTTCCATGCAGGGGTGTTCGAATCATGTTAGCTAATAGTGACCCTCTTTGGTCAGATCGAAATGAATGGCGGTCCATTTTATTACCGGAAAAATCCTGTGACCCTTCTTGCCTTTTTTGTCGTTTCAATATCCTTCCGATAATTCGCACCCAACGAAAAAGCGGTCCGGGACTCCTCGTGACTATTGGATTGTGGTTCATCGATTTTCCCTCGTTGGACGGTGGTTCTATATTAATATTTTTCTTCGATTGCAAGAGAAAATATTGAAATTTGTCTTGGTCCTCGAATGTCAATTGAAAAAATATTTGCACTTTTGCAATTCAAAAGATTATTTTCTCCCTATCATAAAATATTCGATATTTCAAAATTTACTTCTTCATTGAAGCACATATTATAAGATATGGCTAGCAACACTTTCACCGAAAAAATTACAATGTCATTTGTCTTGCTATAAAGCCCCATTTTGAGTTATGCGAACCTTTCAAAGAGAAATATAGCACACAAGAACTAGACCCTAAAATTCCACTTGTCATAATGGGCAGCTTATTCGTCGAATCGAGCGATTCATAGCATACTGAAGGGCATGAAAGTGAGGAACGAAGTGGAAACTCTTTAGCATCAGTCATGAGGGAGAATTTGTATTCCGTCCTCATCGTCGCTCGGTCCGACGATAAGGTCTCTCACATCGACGATGCGAGGATGGCCCATCAATTTCAAGAGAACAAACCTTTCTTCCCTTCCTGAACCAATCTCATTCTTCAGTAACGGATTGCCATTTAATTTCTGACATTTCCAGAATCCTGCATCGGAACCCAACCAAATATTTTTAAAGATGCAAGGCTAAGTCAGCATCGCTCTCACCCCTTTATTTTGCGACTTGGAATCACAATTTTTAACTTAAGAAAATTATTTGCCTAAGTAGTTTTTGGGCTATCCTTTTGGCAGTTGTTCGTAATTATTGCATTTGCAGGGTGACTATATGCCAGGGAAGTCAGGGAAATCACAGGGAAATGCGAGTAGTTATCACAGAAAATAGAAATGGACATTTATGCTATGTTATTTTTGTCGTATTATAGATAGAGCTTTCGTAGTTTATTTAACAGATTTTGGAAACTTTCCAACGATTTCGAAGGATTATAAAATAATTTCCAGACATTCTTTGATTCTCTGGGTTTCTAATGATTTCAAGAAATTTTAAATAACGTTAAAGGATTTGAAGAGGTTCCTAGGAATTTAAAGGGATTACAAGAGATTTGTATAATATTTAAAATATTAAATGGAATTATAAAGGATTTTAAGAAGCTTGTAAGAATTTTAAGAGATTTTAAGGGATTATAAATATTCTTGTGGAATTTAAAACATTTTCTAAAGTTATTTTTGATTTTTAAAAGATTTTGTGAGATTTTTGCTTCAAAAAATTTTTATTTAGAGGTTTTATTGCATTTTAGGGAATTTTAAAGTTGCTTTATTGGATTTTAAAAGATTTTACGAGATTTTTATGATATCTAAAAGATTTTATGAAATTGTAAAGGATTTCATGGCGTTTTAATAGATTTTTAGGAAGTTATGAGATTTTATGGCATTTATGTAGGAATTTTGAAAGACTTCAACCAATATTAAGGGATTTCAATAGATTTCCAATAATTTGAAGAGACTTTGATGCATTTAAAGGATTTCAAATCTCCTCGTGGAATTTTAAAATATTTCAAGAGATTTTTTAAAAAATTTTGTGTAATTTTGAAGGATTACAGAAAATTGTAAGAGATTCTTAAGAATTTTCAAAGTTTTTGAAGTTTTTCGAGTAATTTGAAGGATTTCATGGAATATTAAGAAATTATAAGGTATTTCGTGGAATTTTAAAATGTTTCTAGTAATTTCAAGAAATTTCAAGGAATTTTAAGAGATTTCTAAAATTGTCGTAAATTTTCAAGATTTTTACAAATTTTAAGTGAATTGATTTTAAATTTCAAAATATTTCAAGTGATATTATACGAAATTTTAAAAAAATTTCAGTACTATTATTATTGAAAATTTGTTCGCATTTTTAATACTTTTCTGTCAGGGAAATCTGTCTCAAATTCAGAGAAATGTCAGGGAAATTAAAAAATTGAATCTTGTGGCTATCCTGATTCATCATAACGACCCTTAAAGGGGCCACCTTGGCAGGACAAACTCCAGCCAATGTATAGTCAACGTTATCGTCGTTTTGCGGTTTCATTATCATTGCAATTGACTTTGACTTCACTCCGTGGGCTTTTGTCATGCGTTTACCGTGTCAGTGAAGGACATGAGGCTCTGGCGTTGCATATTTATGATGTAAAGCCCAGCACTCGTAGCCTGGCTAGTAAAACGTGGCGTAAGCACGAACGACATGGAGAAAGCGAGACAGCAAAAAATGTAGAGAGAGATAGTACAAGCGAAGAGGAATGGGGTTGTTCGTGTCAGGTTGTGCGCATGGAGGGTTGTAGCTAAGTGTAGGCACTAGGTAGAGAAATTCACTATGGCTACACTACACATACCCTCATCTGTACCACGTGCCCTATTATCATAAGTTTTAGCCCAAGCTCGCTTCTTGCTGTCACTATAATTATACGTAATGTCACGGCCCTGAATTTTCGTTCCTTCTCTGTTTTCCTTTCTTTCTCGCTGTAGTGTACTTCTTTTTAATTTTTCTTTGTTTTTTTTTTTTATTTTCCCTCAACGTGCCGCGGCGCAGTCTGGCCTGCATCTGTGGCATAATATACGCCTGCGTTAATTTAAAAGAGATTCGTAATAATATGCGGCTCGTCGGTCTGGGACGTGCGCCGTGTTGCACTTTAAAAAACGGAACCTAAAGCGCACCACACTCGCAAAGGATGGCAAAGGACGCTACCTTTATTTCCACCTTGATCTCCCTTTCCTACCCACGTGCCTCTTCATCTTTCAGTCTTCCTCCGCACTTTTCTACTCTACTCTACTCTTTCTCTCTCGTACCCCTTTTTGTGTCGCAGATCTTATAGAGATATGGAGATAGAATCTTCTGCGAACCTCAAGTGAATTACGCAGTAAATAACGCAGGCATAAACAAGAAGCAAAAAGTGCCGACTAGTCGACGATGAAGAAGAAAAATTAATGGGATGTTGAATTTTTATTCATAACTTTGAAATTCTAAATTGGTGTGGGATGATACTAGTCATGAGATGGTAGATCATTTGTCATTAAATATTTGAATAGAATACTTTTATCCAAGCGCAGGTTGGCAGAGTCTCCAATTTGTTTAAATTTCTCGTGTTTCTCCTTGAAAATACGATTATTCTCAGATTTAGACGAAAAAGTAGGAATAATTTAATTAAATATATTTCACTGTAAATGGTTCTTGCAGAGTTGTATCTGGTGAGTTTTCTTCGCAGTAATCCGGGGAAAGAGTAGTAGCAATCCTCGAAAGTAAAGCATTGTGTAAGTTCTCGCTAAACTTCTAACTTTGTGACTATAAAGTCTTCTAGAAGAGTTAATTTCAAACCGACGAGTATTAAAACTTGGAAACTCTAGTTCTATTAGGCACTTGGAAAGTGTTAGATTACATAAGGTTACGATGAAAATTTCTGTAAGCTTTATGTTATTAATACCACAAATTTTATGATAGTAGGTGATAATGAAATTAATCGATGCTAATATTATCGAAGCCTTGCGTGTCAAAACGGGCAGAAATCATGAGTGAAAATCCGCAGTATTTAAACGCGAAGAACGTGGTTTATATGTAAATGCTGGTGGAAACCTAACCGCTCTTGAAACGACTGTATTTAAATAAAGTCTGAGTGGTTGGAAACATCGTTCATGGTAAATCCGATATCTCTGTATGATGTGTTCATGCATAAAAGGCAGAAGCTCTCAAAAGTAAATCTATCCATTTGCATAAAAAACCTAGATTTCAGAGTTTCTATTCTGCAAATACAAAATATACGTACAATAGAGTTCTTTCCGCTAAAGACGCTTCAAAGGTGATTCAGTTGAAAATTTTTTTTTTTCTCATTGAAAAATGATATTGCTTACTTTTACTCTGCTGAAAACATTTTTTTATAAGGAAAATTGACAAATAAAAAAGAAATATCAGTTATACAATAAAACAGCGAGAAAAATTTAATATTATTTTTATAAATGTCAAGTGATACTATAATTCTGAGAAGTCCGATTCTACATCAAACAGTAGTTAGTAATGAAAATATAAAATATAAAATCAAAGTAAAATACTTATATCAAGAGTGTTTTGAAATAGTATTGCCTATGCATAGAAATGAAAACAACTCTGACATTTGAGATATATCTACTCAATTTTTCTTTGTACATAGAGAGAAGTATTTTTTTTTCCTACCCTCAATGTGAATAACAGGTAGTGAATATAGGAGGGAAATTGCTCGTGGCTTGGAACCCAACCTTTCTTCCTTTAGAAAGAGTCCTCAATATTTGCTACTTTCATTGTTGATATTTTCAAACGTGATCGAGTCGTGTGGTAAAAGTAATGAAATAGAGAGGCGATTCAATACAACGTGACGTGTAACCAAACTTCAGATCACACACAGAAGGTTTTCTATTTGTTTTTTTTTTTTGAAAGTATTATAGACAATAGAAGTTTGCTGAAAAGCACCCTTGTAGTGATGTGATTTTTATTAAAATTTTAGTGTTATTTGCTGAAGAAAAGTCGCACAATCAAAAAATTGCCATAAACTAGAAAAAAATTTTAATTAAAAATAAAGGTTTACACATAATTTACACACAATAATTTTGAATAATTTCGGGTTACATTTGTATTATGTGTTTGTGTTACGGCAGATGTAGAGGAATAATTTTGGATAGTAAATTCACCTCGAGTAATCCTAAAGCGAGATAGGACGACCCAAACTTTTTTTCATAATTTAACCGCTGATATATTACGAGCAAGCTCTAGTGCTACCGTTATTGCATGAGCGTTTCTCTGACCTTTGTAAACTGAAAATAAAATTATTGCTATTAATTAGATTCTTCTCCTTTGCTCTTTTGTTATTTATGTTAAAGCGATAAATATATAAACTCCAAGTATGGCAATGTGTGCCAAAGCTTGTATTAAATTAAGCTTCGTGTTTCTCTTTCATAACTTCGTATTTGGAATGGTAATGGTTCAATTTCGATTATCTAGGAGATAATGAGGATCCTGCAGATTCTAGGTCACATAACCAACCGCTGTTATCATACAAATACGACGTCGGATGTGATGCTAACTCAGTAAATGCGAGACTTCTGCGCAGGAGTCGATGAATGTGCGCATCTGTGTTGAGCTAAGCGTAGATTACTTTAGGCATAGTTTAGAGTCACATAACTTGAAGAGTGATGTGTAAAACAGAAATATGGATCATATCGGAATTCACTCATGACAGTATGCAGTATACATGTATACAGTTATTGTACATCGCACAAAAACTTTTACGCATCACAATTTATCACATCTCTTTTTTTTTTGTTCATTCAAACTCATAATACTAGATTAACATCATAATCTGGTATGCAGAAAAAGACAATCAGCTCTAATTCTGAAGACCTAGAAAGCTCGCTATTTTTAAAAATATTTTTAGAAATTGAAATTAACTTAAATTATTAGTATCTTCTTCATCTATAAAAGAAAATCGTTTTTGTTTGATATCAATGCTTAGGTTGAACCGACTCTATCCATGTGAAACTTTTCATATTCCTAAGTATTTTAAACTGAGCCAGATACACTTCAAGTAAACCCTGATGCAATTGCACTTATCGTTATTACTCTTATCTTTCTTTCTCTTACTTTCTACATCGGTCTCTCTTCTTTTCAAGCTTTATGATCTGACGATGCACTCGCTTTTCAACTAGCTTCTCTTCGATTTCATGCAAATCAGGATTCAGGAATATGCGAGTAATATGAACCTGAATTTGATTTGATAACAAATCGCTGAATCTGCAAAGGTTCGAAAATTCAAATAATGCGACGGACACAAATTTGTGACCTAATTATTCTTATTTTTAAATAATAAAATATTGGAATTATTATTTTTATTAAGTTCCATCTTTATAAATTTTCTATCTAGAAATCGGACCTATAAATCTCTTAATTGATAACTGAAAGCATTCTATTCAATCTGGTCCGTAGAATTGTCCACGAAGTTCATTAGGGACCGTACTTAAATTACGTAACACATTTTAAACCTACTTTAAAACCCCCCTCCCCCTGTAACAATCCTTAACAGAATATTTTTATCCCCCTCCCCCCTTATTGTACGTAATTTTTGGTTTCGAGAAATAATATAATATGAGACTTGAAATTAATGGAAATTTTTAGTATTTGTATTTTAGTATCTACATGCTTTGCAAGTAAAGACTTCTACGTATATAAAAATTCATAAATATAAATCAATATTTAAAAAACATGTATATAAACCTCTCGGAACAAAAATACTTAAACTATTTTTCCTTAAAAATCTTCCTACACCGAATAATATTTGTTTAATTTGCGAATTTCCAAAAATTACGTACATGACTGAAATCCCCCCCCCCCCCCTTCTATAACAAATCGTAACGGAATCTCTTAACCCCTCCCCCTTTAAGCTGTTACGTAATTTAAGTACGGTCCCTTATCAATAATTTTCCCACAATCAATTTCGAATTAAAAGTACCTTGATCAGAGATTCATTTCTCTCAATGTTTGTAGGAAGTAATTGAACCTTTCAATCGGTTATATAGATTGTATTCGCATCACGAAAAATCATTTAGTGAATTGAATTTGACTCTGCAGTTTTCACTTCCCTTGATATAAGGGGATAACAGTACGTGCTCGAGATATTTGTGGAAACGCTGTTAAAAGATGCCTCAAGCGGGAGTTTAAATTCCCATTTTCCAGATTTCGAGCAAAAAGTGAGTCGGAGGACGAGTAAGAGGGCCTGAACGGACGTATGAGAGGGAGGATTTGACGGAGAGAACGAATTTATTAGAGAAAGATAGAGTACGAGAAAGAGAGAATGATCGCGTAAGCGTCAGTCTTCAATTTTACTCGCAGACTAGATATTCCCTTTCCCTCCATTTGCATATGAATCAGGATCAGAGAAGCGCGCTATCAGAGTGTGTGGTGATACGGGGACAAACAATCGCTTGCAATTATGCAAATCCTAGTTGCAGTTGGGTTGGTGTCTTGGGAAAAAACCAGAGGACGTACGTACAGTTGTAGGCAAGGGATGCAGAAGTGCAAGACCGAGAAAGGGAGGGATAGAGGCTGAGAGGTTTCAGACGGAAAAAGATAGGGATGTAGGACGATCAAGGTGGAATGAAGGAACGCGAAAATCGAATTTGCACCCTTATCGCCGACAAGTCGCCATTATCCGGGCTACTTCGATCCGAGCAGCCCATCGAAACTGCCAATCTCCGTTACGTTTCAGCTAAAAACGTCGTCCTGCTGCTGTCATCGCTTTTCTCTCTCGTGAGTCCGTTCCAAGCTATTTGCATATGAATTTCGATCCAGTGTAAGAGACAGTCGAAGGTTTAAAGCAGACATAATCGAAGAAGAGAATAAACAGAGATAGCGTTACTAGAGACTTTTCAACTATTGTAAACGACTCGCATTTGATCAAATAAACTTGGAATATTACTATTATAATGACAATTACTGTTATATTTGATCTAGTTGCGCATCTTTGATCGAAAGAGAAGAATGATGAAATAAGCTTCAGTGAAGGCAGCGGATATGTTTTTATGATATGCAAATTGTAAGCGAGAATGTAGAACATCCAGGTGCTACAATTTCGTTTCTATAACAGTATGGTACAGCTTTTAAGATACTGCGAGTCACAACTGTGTACATAGTGCTTTGAGGCTGTATACCTCTCGCACGTGCCGCAATTAATAAGAAGAACTTGCATGTAAACGCCTAACGCGTGATCTCGTTATCTTCGTATTCATGCGGGAAGTGGCCGCGGACTCTCTTCTCTTGTATTAGTCGACTGGCATATAAAACGATACTTGTAGTTGCATGGACAGCCCCTATAAGAACGATCACCTGGCCTGAAGAGAATGCGCGTCCCACTTGTAAAAAGAAGCAGTCGGTTTTATCGCGTATTACCTTGTTCAGGAAACACGAGAAGAACTGAACACAACTGCTACGTCTCTTCAAAATGTCATTATCTCCACGGAACAAGGACATTTGTTTCTCTCTGTTGACGATGTGATATTTTTATCCGAAAAGCGTAGCAACCGTACACCTGACCGGATTGACGGAATTCAATAAATTACGATAACTGAATTGCATTACTGTATTGATTTCGCAATTAATATCATTGAACTCGATAATGATATGCATTACGCGATCTACTTGATGGCATATCTCCCATTGCAGTGTTTACCATAAATGTGTTTGTAACGCAATTACATTACATAATTGCATTCCCGCTTGGAAACGTCTATCTATCTCAAAATGCGTATACAAGGAAGTAAGATTCAGTAAACCTGTAAATTAAGTATGATTAATAATTCTTGATATCCACTTAGAGCTATTTTATCTTTCGGAATTGGATATTCTGATATATAGGTAGGAATCCTGGTCTTCACCAAGTTTTGAAGTTGGTTGACATTGAGAAAACAAAATCAGTAGTATATACTTATCGCTGATTCAGATTAAGAAAGTAGTCCTTTTATTCTACTTTTGTTCATAACGGTACAATTTAATGACTAATCGTGTAAATAAATAGGAAGAGTTTTCATTCCAGAGCTGCATGCATGGAATTCTAATGGGTCACTGGAAGATTATACTTAGCTTGTAATGAGGGTGATTTTTTTTTTCTAGTTTTACTCTTTAAACTCTGTTACGCGACAGGTTGAAGAGGTAGAAGTAGAGAAGGATTTTCAACAGCGGTCGCGAGGTTGACTCGTGCGGTCGGTCGCAATCAGAAACTGCCAAGAGGTCTTGCATGAATCCACAGATGACAAGATAACATATTAACGGTCCTTGTGCGTGCGCCTATTTTCCCAGGAATATACCGCAAAAAGGAACCTCTCTTTGAAGTACGGGCGCTCGTGAGAAGAAAGATCGTAGATGTGAACGGGTGCGCGTTCCATTATGGTTCGAAACTTTCCACCTAAATTGAACCAACTTCAGCGACTCGATCTCTACCTCCGCTATTTGCCCTTTCCTCTCACCCCTTATCCCTTTTGTCGTTCTTCCCATGCCTGTTTTCCTACCGAGGTATTAGCACAGTGCTGCTGACCGCAATGAATTTGTAACTGGAACAAGAACCTCTCAACTGAAGGTTTCGAGATAGTATTCCTAATGAAGGGGACAATTTTTATTCGAGAAAGTTTCCTGAATCTCTGGAAATGACCTTCATGAGTATAAAATCACAGATTTGGTGGCACACCTGCAAAGTACGAATCTTATTGGTAAAGTTCAATAGGAACTCATTATCTGTATGGATGACCTAGAATCTAGGTTTCGAATCAGCGAGTTTACTTGGAAAAGATGCACATACGTCTTGGAACCCGAGTAGGGACTCTTGAGTTAGCTTTACGCTATATAGCGCATTGGACCTCTCTTTTTATCTCGTGAGTTGACAAAAGAGGTCCGATGGCTATATAGCATAAATGCTAACTCAGAGTCTCTACCCAGTTTCCATGCAGAGAGATGCACTATCGTGATCCGCCTGCTGTCTATTCTTGCACATGCAAACAATAAGCTGACAGTAATCTGGCAGTATGTATTCCATACCACAGATCACTAATGGTCTGTTTTCGAAGTGGTATATATAGTAGTCCACTATGTCGTCTTCTGCAGCTAATCATATATTGTATCAAACCGCAAATCTAGATGTATTCAATTTTTTTAGCGAGTACTAATTATTTTTAAATCTTTTTCAATATTGAAAGCTGTAAGCATTTTTATAAGAGCGTTAGATACTTTGAAAAATGTATACAGCCTTTGCGATTCCCACTGAAGGATTTCTGAAGGAATTATGAAGGATTTCTTATGGTATAGGAACGGATTTCACGGGAGTAAAGACTCCCCTACTTGCAGTTAGGTAGAAGGTAGACTGTTACGAAGCATGGCAGAGTACATTAATTCTCCTTAAGCCCAGCGTTTATATTAATACGGTGCAATTAATAATGGGTAAATGCGTTCGTCCGCTTGGTGTCGGGAGTGGTTTTGGTCCTGACGTGACAAGGAGTTGGGTAAGTGAGGAAGAACGGCATTAAATTACATTTAGTTCGCCAACAACGGTAGGCTGGTTGAAAAGGACAATTGTCATCAAAGAGGACAAAATTACCTCAACAATTGCAGTTAGGTTGTGCAAATTTACTAATCTCTTCAACAGCAATGCGCCAAGTTTCAAGATACTCTGTTTTGGAAATATGTTGATATTGAGATGATTTCATCACAATTATAATTGAAGTGATTGAATTTAGGCGGAAGAAGTTTGTTTGAAACAGTTCTCAAACTTCAGATGAACAATGGTGTTCAAAGTATTGCATTAGTCGTTCTATCTTTAAAGGTCAATAACCTGTTACTTGAACAGCCTTTTTTTATCGTGCAAACGTGTCAATATTTTGATAACAGCTAATAACCTTAACAATAGTGATATTCCAGTCTCTGTGACCTAGAAATGTGGATGTTAGAAAACAATAATAAGCTGAAGTACATTTATTAACATGCAGATGATCAAAGCAGACAATCAAATCAGTTCTTGAATCTTCAAAATTACATGTTTCTGCGTAAACATTTTCTTTAGATTGTTATGATATTTAATATGATGATTTTCGAAGGTGTGAAGCAAGTAGATGAATTATGCCAGTGTAGATTGTTCAAAACGATATACAGTGGAGTGGGAAGATTTCTTGGCCATATTCGAAAACCATAATATGTATAAATATTAAAACTTGTAACGCTAATAATATGTAATTATTTATTCATGATAATTTTTGAAACGCCATATTTTTGTTCGCTGCAATGCTTTGTCTACTGTCGAGTGTATCATAACGCTTCGTGGGTACTATTCTACACCAATGCAGTTTTCAATGAAAGTTCCTCGATATTACGCGCGAAACGAGCAGTCAACCGATAAATCGATTTTATTACAGTCGAACCCTGCGGCAAAAAATTATTAACGTTACGTCCAGAGCTTCCTAACAGAGAGACGTGTAAACTGAAAAAAGATGGGTTTATGCGTTTTTCTGGTATGATCGTTGGTCTACCGCATACGTGCATGCGCGTAACCGTTGACCGCAAGGCATTTATTGCTATATCTCGGGGAAAACAAGTTAAGTTCAAACGCAGAATCACCGAAGGTATATTTCGATTTTCACTTTGAAACATAAGAAACACGAAAAACTTGAAATCCATGGTGTATAGATAAAGTTATAGTGAAAAATATTTACGCACCACTATATGTGTAGTCTAAATTACACGTAGGAAATATTTTAGAGATTAAGAGAATGAGAAGAAGAGATATTACAAGAGAGATGGCAAAGCCGTCACATTTAAACCTTTTTCACGAAATGGTACTTTTTGCGGCTGAAGAAAGAGAAGATTCGGATTTTATGTCACAGCCCCACTTTCTTGGAACTGCTACCCTGTCGACGACAGATGTCGTTGATCGGTGGTGGATACCTCCTGTTGGGAATGGGTACGTACTTCGTCCTGATACGGGTGCTTTAAAAAACGTCTTCCGAAGTGCTCAATAAAGTACCTCTTCGGCTAATTTACAAAGAATAGGAAATTTAGGTATCCCGGGTAGAAATTGCGGTCAGACCATGAGTGGTTGATTTCCAGGAGCACAATATGCACAAGACAAACCTTTCTTCGTCAATTATAATCATATTTATACATTAAAATATTTTATGTTAATTAAATTTCAGTGCAAGATTCAATAATGGTTTTTGATGCGAAATATTTTAATGGGTTGGTGGAATTTTCGTGCTGGGCTGCTTTTTTTTTTTTAAATAAATGTATTTCTAATTTAATGTGAAGAGTATCGCTATATATACATGTATCGAATTTTCCAATAACAAATTTCTGAGCAGTAGATATCGAACTCTGGATATTTACCGCGCCGAAGGAAAGTCAGTGAATAGTCCATGAATTTTCGGAATGTTCAGAGAGTTCACAGGAAGAGGAGAAAGAGGAGGAATTAGAAGCTTCGCTAGCTATTCGGGAGCACATAGTAATATAGTATCTCGTATGTACGAGACTGGGATAACTCGATACTCCATTAGGGATATATACATACGGTATTCATGTATTGGCACCTGTGTATACCTACCAAAAGTTTCTAGCGTATATGTACCCTCACAGAGAGTTTGTGTAGCCAGCATATATTAAGGAACCTCATCCTACATAAATCGGACTTATGGTTTCAGAGTTGGCGATAACGGTCAACTTGTTACGCGAGAAGGATTATGTACCCGACCCTGAATGATTTACTGTAGACAACGCATGAACAGAGTAGAAACACGAGTCAAATATGAAACTGTGCATAACTATAAATTAATTACAAGATGATCTACATCATCCTAGTTTCTAAAAGTTTGTATATCTTCCTAACGGTTGAAATTAATTAAATTTTTTTTCGATGCCGAGCATGTATTTCCATTTGCATTGCTAAAATTTGAATTTAGATATTTTTCCAGATACTCTTGTTATCCATTTTTCTCAGATTTTTTTTCGTAGGATTGCCTTCATTATATTATAAATCTTGCAAGTTTAGTAAACAAAGGCATGTGGCTAAAAAACGTAGACAGTTCAAGCACATCTGACACATTTCAAATTTCACTTTTAATCTCTCACTAATTACGGGAAATGTATATTCCTCACTTCATCTTGATTAACAGCATTTTCCATAATTCATTTTTTGCTCAAACTCTTCATGCTAAAGAAAATTGTGGACTTCCTTGTGTAGAAATTGTACATGACTTGCTAGATGATCATGCACATGACATCGTAACTACTTATTTTCTTTTGAAAAGAAAAGTGGATGAATAAAGAAGCAACAAATTGAAATAACGTGAGTTGCACGTGGCGATGTATGCATCTTGTTGGATTCGTCTAACAAGCGGCATATTATATCACTCACCTTAAGGAGAATTTCTATTAGATCCCACTTGAAACGTATTCTTGTAGAGTATTGGCCACTGCCATAAGGCTTTGCGGTAAATTACGTCCGCGCGGCAGTAAACGTACCAAGTATCGCGCGTAAGTAGTAAACGCTTCGGTAAGTAGCGAACTCCTTAACGCGGTAGGTTATAAGTTGATACACGAGGGGGTTCAGTCAAGTAATATATACTATACATATACGTATATGTGAGCATATGAGCACGCACGAAAATTGATTCGACTGAAAATCATCGAGCGTAAATATATAATAGTAATAATTGCAAAGTATAACGCCTGAACTCTTATGTTATTTTCTCACCGTTTCTTCTTCTCCCCTTACTACCTTTATCCGCTTCTTAATTAATGACGATCATAATAATTGCAAAGAATCATTCGAATTGCCTATTCATTCCCATTTCCAGACTTCGTGTCGTATCCTTAGACTTCAGAATTGAATGAGTGCTTGATTGATAAATTCTTTTATTCCGACGACCTCCATTTTTAAAAGTAAATGTTTTCATTCGTGAAAACTCCTTCAATTAATCCAATTTTTAATTGAACAACTGTAATACTGCAGTTTGCATAAACCAGAAGCTCATTAGCAGTTAATTAAGGACAAATATTGCTGTTTGTTCTGACTTCACTTACTTATTTGTGACAGTCATATTTTTTGTGGTCATGCTGAAGACTCTGGTTTTTGTTAGTGACAGATACAAACCAGCCTCTCTGGCGCTTGGAATGAAAACGGAATTCGAAACTCCTTATATCTTTCATCGGTGTCTTATAACAACCCCGGACTTCATATTTCTGCTTATTTATTTTTCTCACTTCTCGGGTTTCGCTTTCTTGTTACCTCATTTGCATTTCAGTTCTAAGTGCACTACTGACTTTTTGCTTCAGTGACTCGTTTACAGCGTCATTTTTGCTGGTTACCAACGACACAATCACGCAAGATTGAACGATTTGTAAATCACCATAGGTAAAATCGATGTATTTTATTGGTACAAAAATAGAGATGTTTCATTAATTAAGATTTTTCTGATGCTTCCATCTTGATTGATGTTGTGCTTGCACGGTTTTTCCCCGTAAATAATGATATATATCTATCATTCCTTTTTCATCAGTTTTAATCGAAGATGGGTGTGGGTAGAAATTCAGATGGAAAGAACAGGATTGTACTGCTAATTTGAAATTAATTCCAATCATGCGTTTCAAATGTGTCTAAACTGAATTTTCAATTGATACCGCTTTTTCAAGGTTCGCCGAGCGTGATCTGACGATGATATCCACCTTGAGGGTATAAAAGATTTCTTTTCCCCCAGTTCCCCTTGTATTGAGAATGATCGAAGAGGCTACCGAAGAATTTGGAATTTAAACTCCCACAGGTACTATAAGCGATTGCATTTCGTAGAAAATTGGTGGCGGTGATAGTGTCGTTGTGGAAAGGTGAAATCTTTTTCCTGATATTATATATGAATTTAATCGAACTGAAAGTGAGAACACAAATCGACTATGGAATTATGATTTTCATGTGAAAAAAGATTGATTTATATAAAGATTGTGACACCTCCCTCTCTATTTCGAACATTATGGTTTGAATAGCAGGCATAGATATAAAGACTATGGTGAGTCACCTTACTTCAGAAAAGGCGGTATTGGCGGATGATATTCCTGCCCGGGCAGGGAAAAGAAATTGGGAATTTCACGCTTCCGTTGACCATTCCAGAATCGTTCATGTAAGCGAGACTTTGTGTGTGTGTGTGCGTGAGTGTGAGTGCTTTGAAACGCTCATACGCGTTTCTGGTACATCTATGTGTATGTGTACGACCCGATAGTAAGTCCGATCTTTCGACTTGAAGAAAACTTGGAATTCTAGAGAGTCTTCCCGATAACGCTAGCGATAGACGAAAACTATCTTCGTGTGATATTTTCTATTGTTCATTCTAGCAAGAAATTTTAGCAATACATATCAAATGGAAAGAAATTCGATGACGTGTGCAGTTATCAGTAACACTAGAGAGACAAATTGTTTTGCTATTTACTCGCAAAGAATCGGATAATATATACATATATACACTCAGAAAAAAGTTTGTTTGAATCAAACAAACTTATCATTGATATAGGGTCAATCAAAAAATATCTTTGAATTAAACAAAATTTTTTTGAATTAACAAAAATTTGTTTGATTCAAAGAAACTTTTTTTGAATATGATGAAATCAATTTTTTTGAGTTAAAGACAATTTATTTGAATCAAACAAATTTTGTTTAATTCAAAGATATTTTTTGATTGACCCTATATCAATGATACGTTTGTTTGATTCAAACAAATTTTTTTCTGAGTGTATATATGCTCAAAGTTCTGAACGAAATATTTTTTCCAACTATAATATTAAAATGAAGTAAAAAAAAGTCATACCTGTGTATGAACGAAATTCTAAAAACGGTACATAACGAAGCGCGAAATGTAATTTGTCAAAGCTTTGGCACATCTAATTTTACTTTAATTTCATGTTACCCATTGAATTATTGGACTAAATATTATCGAAATGATTACTTCTGACAGAAAATTGCACATAATTGAATCACTCTCGCATTTGCGTGTTTGATCGATAATTTAGGAGAAATGTGCAGTATTGGGTTTATACTTTTCTATGAACTTCTCTTTTTATTGTTTGTTCTTAAGTTCTTAGTAGAACTACCAAGCATTTTTCACTTGCGAATTTCTTACGTGTGAATTGAAATTTAAAGCTTTTGCTTTAATTTAAGCTGGGAAAAGACTAATTCTTAACTACTTAGAGAGGATGCTTATCTAAGTTTTCCAAAGTTGCAAAGTTTGGGAACGCTTCTCTCTAAATACACACAGCGGCAAGCATTTGAAGAGATTCTTTGTATAGAGTACCATCCATCTTTTTTCTTTGTTTATCAATTTCGTTTAGTTTTTAACGCTGGGGAAAACTCAAACTTTAATTAATTTAACAAAGTAAAATTACTTTCCAAATAAATCTGTGAAAGAATTGGTTTGCCTTTCTAACAATTCAATGCATATTAGTCTGAAAATTTATTTCATCATTAATCACCTATTAAGAGAAATTTTTATTTCCGTCAAAAATTAAAGAGGTGGGTGGAGGGAGTAATCGTCGAAAAGGTATCTCGTTTAGATCTATGAAAGGACACTTGAAAGTGGATCGTGGATCCGTCAATTTGATTATCAGTATACGGATGGTTAGTTGGTCGGCGAACTTCCGAATGTGGTTCAGCAATCCATTATAAGTTGGATTCACCAAGGTGATGTGGAATCAAGGCAATCACGGAATTCCTAGGTAACTCGATTGATCCGAAGTAGTAGACTTGAAATTCAACAGTAGAGACCAATTGAGCGCTGGTGTCAACTTTACTGTATATTCAATATTCATGCTCTATTTTCAGCATATTAGACAACCTGCGACTCCTTCTTAACTAGTTTAACTACTATTGTGCGAAGCAAGAAGAAAAGCCGAATTAAGTCTTACGAAATGCAGTCAGGGCGATATTCTGAACAAGCGTAATTAATGCTAAGTGCTGATTTAAATAAGCAATTGTGCTTATACAGAAAATTATTTACAAACAGAAAATTATTCACAAACATAAAATTAATTAATAATTTCTCGTGGTGACAACAGAAAACATTTTTCTCTGTTGTTTCAAAATCGAGATTATGAGTTTTGATCTTAGCATAATATTTGTTATTTGATGGAAGTACGATGAAAAATTTCAAGTCAAGTCGGCGATGGGCGTGTATATAGAAAATTATAGTATTACTTTATCGAAATCGATGATCGATCGATTTCGATGGTTCGAACGTCTCGACGGAGGTTTTCGTAAACCACTAACGGGCGCGGTTTCCACTTGAAGGTAGTTTTCATGGAAAATGCAGTTCATGAATACGTAGTACAACTCGGCTGATCCTCGTAAACGCGCGAGTACTGGGGGAAGATTGAGGAAGGAACACGTTGCATTGAATTAGGTATGGGCTCGAATAGATTCGTATTGGCCTGGAGAAGCACTTACTTGGAATGTTGAATGATAAAAGAGTCTGAAAAATATGTTTGGCCCAGAGAGCGCACTGCTGAGGCTGAGTTAAGTGTTCTTATGGAAATTCTAAAGTAATATCCTCGAGCGGCAAAGGCGAATCTTACGAGTTCCTTGTAATGAAAGCGACGTAGATAGTGAAGCAATGAAGAAAGCTCAATTATTTCTTCAAGACTCACGTGAGATATGAACCTGCTGGGAATTTTCATGGAAGGTCGCCAGACTTGGATGATTTAAAAACTTCCCAAGACCGGTTAAGATCGCGAGAGATGAATTATATTTCCATAAGAAAACATTCACTCTATTTTCGAATCATTTGGAACAATATTCATCTCTTCTGACTAACTTGAAAGAGTTGGAAAACTCGTAGATCGTTTGAAGGAATTCACTATTCCAACTGCTCCTACTTTTGTTAAAAACTGAATTCTTCTCCCTTGGCGCTTGGATAATTTCAATGCTACACTCGCATTGCTGCTGAAAAATGTTCGTTGCACCCTTATTATAGTCTGCTGCTTGGGGTGAGCTGACATGTATTGCCGCCTACAAAATTTAGAATTCGTATGAAGCAATTCCCTCTTTAGTAGCGAGAAGCATGCAAAATTTCTCTTCCTAATTCTTAAAGGGTTCTCGAGTTTATTACTTGGAAACTGCAATATATTTCTCCTTCAGAATTTTCATTGTCAGCTAAAACTATATCTCACATCGTAAACAAAATAAAAAATATTTAATGGGATTGAAATTGAAATTGTTTCTGCTTTTGCAGGTTTCTCCAATTTAAATTTGCACAATGTTGAAGGCTTCTGATTTTACCTGTACACAATTCGAAAAATACGTCTCCCTTTTTTTCACATGGGAAAACGTATTTCATTTATAATTCAATTGTGAAAATGCCACCCGCCAGCTTCATGATTTGAAAAGGATTCTGTCCTATATAGAGTGCCTTACAACTGAATTAAAGGAACTACTCCTGCCTATACTTATGTTAGTCCCCTTTGCGAAATAATGCCTTGGGGAAAACGACCCTAGGCAACGTAAACGTTTAACTTTACTCTTTTAATCTTACTCTGCTTAAGTGAATAAGTTGGGGAATTTTATGACAACACTTGAGCTCTTCAAGAGGCTTCTGTCCCAGAAGGTGATGCTTGAAATTGTCTTTACTCTGGAGATCGAAGTCGTTCATTATTTCAGGGAGTTAGTAGAACACGTCCGCACGGTGAAAGTTGTCTGAGTTTTATTGTGTGTTAATTCAGACTTGAATAATGAATTAATAATGAATTACTGACATTTATTTGTCACAGATTTAAACGTTCTCCTTAAAGATATATGTATTTCTTATGATAACATTAAAAGGCAGTAATTTCCAGTTTAATGTTGGATTAGAAAATTAATGAACTCATTATTGAAGTTGTGGAATAGAATAAATCAGAATTAAGTAAAGCTTTCATGGAGCGTTAATGAAATAGCTTATGCTTTTATTTCATCTTTGCGTTCTTTGAAATTAGTAAAGTTGTTATCAAACTTGATTCAAAAGCCGTATCTACATTTCAGATAAAGTTACCTGCCACTTTATAAATCATAAAAGCTATGACCGCATGACCCGAGCGCGCGCCACTCTTTAAGACACATAACCGGCCGTCGAGTAGCTATATTACGAGGGTAGCAAATGGAGAAACGTAATGGCGCAACACTTGGAACTGGAGGGTTTCAAATCGATGTAATTACAAGTTTTTCCCTGGGGCGACGCGGATGAAGGCCGCTGGGGGTTTCAGGCCCCCGCAGTGCAAAAACCAAGTTCACCGCGTTACAAAGGCAGAGTGATGTAATTAATGGAGTTAGACCAAGAAGAAGATAGTGATTTGAGGGAGATCTTTTATCATGGTTAATCCCACGGTGGCCGAAAGACGAATCACCAGGAATTAAACGAGAGCCGCCGCGATATGTTCTTCTGGGTGCCCATACACTCTACGTTCTGAAGATAAGAATCGATTATGATGATTGCTCCGCATTCCTACTGGACGCGTCGACGGACAGCCTTTCAGGGTGGATAAGTAGAGAATGATGACTGGGTTCTAATGCAAATTGCACCAATTTAATATCCGTGATTAGGTTTCTTTTGCAAAATAATTAGTTAAATTTCAAGCAAAACAAAGGGCTAATTGAAAATCTATCATACATTTAACAGGGTGTATCCGGAATCCGGGAAAATCTGGGAATTGTCCTTGATTTTATTTTTGATGCAGGAAGTGGATTTCCGGTTTGAAAAAACTTCGGAATAAGTAATCTGAATATTTTTATTTGACAATTGCAACTTTTGTTAAATCTCTTGATATCTTGTGAACTCTGTTCAAATCCTTTAAAAAGAAACTTTAAAATCCTGCGTAATTCCTTAAAGACACTTGAACTCTTAGGGAATTCAGAGGATTCTTAGAAATCCTGTAAAATTTCTTGAGAATCATTAGACTCTTTTATTATTTTGAAATCTCTTCAACTTCTTTAAAATCGTTAAAAATTACTTAAAATTATTTAAATTCGCTAAAATCGATTTAAATCTCTTTAAATCCTTTACGTTTTCTAAAATCCCTTAAAATCACTAATTCCTTGAAATCCTGTCAAATCTTAAATAATTCTTTAATATCTCTTGAAATTTTGTAAAAATCCTGAAACTTTTTTAAATTATTAAAAGAATCCCTTGAAATTCGTTAAAATCACTTGAAATCGTTTAAAGTCTCTTCGAAATTTCTTCAAATTCTTTAAAATACTTTACATCTTTTTAAATCGGTTTAAATCACTTTTAATTTTTTAAAATCATTAAAATATCTTGAAATTTTATGAAATGTCTTGAAAACCTTAAAACTTCTTAAAATTCTTAAAAAATTCGTTGAAATTAAATCATTGTGAGGCTATTCAAGTATTACGTAAGCAGGTTGTAGGGTGGAGGAGGGTTTAGATAATTTCTTATTGTTATAAGGAATACTATTGCTTTCTGTTGCTTATATGAGGAACGGGGGGGTTAAAAATGATGTCAAAAATGCTTACGTAATATCTGAACAGCCCCTTAAGAAAACAAATCACTTTTCGTTTGTTTGTACATATTTTTGACTTTAAGTTGAATAGAGTGAAAGATGAATGAATGTAAGAAACATCAGGGATTCATTCTGTCACTTTTAAGGGTTCTTTATTATTCTCGAAGAAATCTTCTTGTATTCTTTTATTACGAATGGATGACAATTGATGGCAACATAAGAAGGACAGAATATAAAACTTGAGTGATGCATCGAGGAAGTTGGAACGTGCAATGTTACATCTTCCAGAAAGTAAGCGCAACAACGCAACGTTTCCTGCCTATGGTGGGTGTAGATGCAATGATTGCGGAAGACCGTAAAGTGCCTGCCTAGACAGATGAGGTTGGGGGTGTAAAGCATGGAGAGCGGAAATCATGCGAAGAAATTTCTATCTGACAGCAGCAATTGACAGCTATAACAAATGCGTCGCCCGTCGAATAACAGCGATGTTCAGATACCATCGACCTGCTGTTACTTGCCAAGTGTTGAGCCTTTATGATAATCTAGTTCACATGATTGCAAGGATTTGTTTCAACGATAACACCGAACTGGCTATGAATTAGTGAGCAAAATCTGTAATCGGAAATTCAATAGCCGATAAATAACGCGCACGGTAAATTCCGTAATCGGTGCTTTATTCATTCGATATCGCCTCAAGTCACTATATTCTCATAGATACGGTCTCAGATGCTGCCTAGTATCGTCACTCTTTACGAAAGATCACACTTGAGCTTGTTTCAACTTACTTTATTTTTCTACAACGCGTGAGGTCTGACCACACAGATTTTCCAGAATTTCTGAATTCAGTTCCTTATTCTTGCAAATATATGCTTATTAATACTTTATTTAACAACTTATATCTATCTATATTAGATTAAAAACTCTTCCTTATGATTGATTTGTTTCTTGAATTTCGAAATAAGTAAATTTATTCAAGCTCCAACAATACTGTTGTAATCACTAAACTATTTAATGACAAGCGTAGTTCGCATAAATTATCTATAACCCATAAGCTTAAGAGCTAAGGTGAGGTTGCGTTCACCTTGCCGTAAATCATTCTCACCTCTTGCAATGAGTTATTGTGCGCAGGGTGAAAGATAAAGAGCTTTTTACATGTACGATGAGGCATAAGTGTTAGTAAGGAAATCTGTTATTGGGAATTGTCTTATGTGCATCCATCTAAAACTATACGTATACATATCAAGCAATACATAATTTACGTGCAAAAGTGATTATTTTGATCTTCTACATTGCCAGAGAGTGTAACAATAATCTCATAAGCTTCTCTCAGCTTTAAAGTAATTATTTTAAAGCAGTAGATAATTATTGCTCGTAATAATGAACCACTGACGGAAAAGCGGTTTTTTATATTCGACAATAACTGTAAAAAATTGACTCTGGTAAAGTTTTACAATCTCATGTGGAACTGATGTGACCTTAGTATCTCTCCTTATATTTCAAACAGTACCAAATAAAACTGCAGTCATAAAGAGAAGAGTTATAAGAGTTGCAGTAAAATGTACGTTCCAAGTCATAGATTTAAATCTATGCTTGATCTTTTAACAACGATTGCAAGATTGACGAATATAAAAACCAGAAAGTCAATACAGATCTTTATCTTGTATCTCAATAGTACCCGCAGATTTTATTGCAACAAATCTGTTATGTATGATGCTATTGTTTCCTTTCTTTTTAAATATGTACATACAAGAAACTTCTAGAGCTCGATAAAAGCGTGATCATAGCTCTTCGAGTGAAATAAAAGAACTTTATACTGTGCATTTAGTAGCAGTACTTAGTATAAATACGTTTACCTCAACGATAAAGTTACTCATACTCGTAATATTCTCTTATAATAATATTCTCGATACATAATCTCTTCCCTCCAATGTAATACCCAAGAAGATTATAGCTAGGATATATACGTACACTTATCAGTTCGTTTTTATTGACATGATAATAGCTCTCTTTATTTAAGAATCTATACACTTTAAAAATACATTTAAAATATTGTACGTAATTAGTATTTTTTGCTTAGAATACAACAGGGTGACTCAATCTATCAAAATTTATTTACTTTAGCCCAGAGTCGAGGAATATGGCGAGATTCCCACCCCTTTTTCTCTGACTCCTTTAGCAGTCAATGACCGCCTTCAATATCTGTAAATATATATAATTTTTTCTTTGATACGTGAAAATCGAAGTACAATAAAATTTTATACAGATAAATAAAATTTCAGCACCGATATAGAAATACACACCGCATTAACAAATATATTTTTCAGTTTCCTGAATGTTTCTTTATGCACACTGTACGAATTTCATATTATTATTTGCTGGTGTGATGTCTGTAGAGAACAGACGTAATAATGGGTTACATTGACTATCGAGCAAAATACTAAGGTTTTAGGGGTGGATGTTAGTTGCTGGCTGGTGATACTCGCGAAGGGTGTGAACCGGATCTGCAGTTCTTATGCATACTGGCTCGAGTCCAAGTTCTGGTATTACGAGATGTCAGTCGTGTCAACCCTCACAGAGATTCACGACACGAATGGAGGATCACCTCAATAACTATGAGTTTCTTTCTGTTTTCAGCAAAGTCCCTCTTTGACTCCCAGCCTTTGTATTTGCTCACCACCAGCAAACATCATTAAAGTTTTCAATTTCAAACATTCCCCTCTATTTTATGATTTAAATATCAAACATCTGTGGTTTACTGTATAAATAAGATATCCTCTGTATCATATTTTTACTATTAGACACTGAATTTAATAATAATTGTTGTTTTTGTTTTATGTTTCAGGTAAGTGCCAAATGCTGAAATATTCATAATGGTTGGAATTGGTGAGTGATGTGTAAATATTCATTATTAGAAAAAAATGGAAATTGATTTGCATATGTAAATCAAACACAGGAAAAAACTCATTCGTAAAGTTAGCAAAAGTTGTCATCAACAACTTTTCTCATTACTGTGTTTATTGTTCTGATAAAAATTTCCTTGTCGTAGGGAAGTGTATTCAAAATTTTCATTATTCATTGAAAATTAGCAAACTATATACTAGTAAAAAAGATTTCAAGAGATTAATGATTTTGAAGGTTTTCGTGAATTTTTAAGGATTTGCAAGGAAATGCGCGCGCGTTCGTTCTTGTTCTAGTAGATAGTTCGTGAAATAAAGTTATACGCACTTGTCGTTTCCAAACATTTATTCAAATGAGCCAAATGCAATTGACTAACTTGTTTTCCGGGGAGAAAGTAACTTTTTCCTTCGGGGTAGTTCTTGTCGAGTTGAAGTTCTCTGAGAGGAAATAGTCCGGTATTTTTGAATCGCTAATTCTTTGACTGCAATTTTCTCGATCGTTCCTATAGCTTCGCCCCAATGGGCTTAAGCTTAAACGTCGGTTTAAAGCCACTGAGGGGTGGATTTCAAATCCTGTTTCGCAGTCAATTTCAGAAATCTCAAATTCTAACCGAGTCTCGATTAACTGGATTGTGGTTTATGAACGCAGAATGAAATGTATGAGGGGAACTTTTATGGTTTCCAACTTAACGCAAATCGAAGGAAAGTTCTTCGAGAAACCTCGAGCATAAGATAGTTACCCTTACAAAAACCCCAACTTAAAAGGTCATTGTTTTGCATAATCCTCCTATATCTTACTGTAAATATTGTAAGAGGCTTAGTGACATATTAGAAACCCTTTCATATCATAGAAAAGTATTTCAAGAAATCTTTGGAAAGGAGAAACAATTTTTTAGTCTTCATCCGTTAAATGAAATATAAATTCAACTAGTTTTTCTATTATAGTCTGATTAACAAGAATCCGATGGAATTCATCTTCTCTCTCTAATGTTTCTAATGACATGAAGATTAAAATGTTTAAACTGCGACACAAAGAGAGATGTAATCCCATCATGAAATGATGGATGAATTTCATCATGAATGAATTTCATCCAATTACTTTCACTCGCTCCGTTTTACGATCTCCCATTCGCTATACTTTCTCTGAAACACAGAACTAGGTCGACTTGATCGAATGCTTCAAATAACTGCATATGTATCGATACATCAATTAACAAGATAACGATATTATAGGCACGTCATGGTAGAATATAGTACAGGCAATCAACGTGAGGCAGATGTACAGTGTATCGCGAGTTGACATGACTCTGTACGACTATTCGCTGGTCGTTGAAAAGAGCTTGAAATTAATGCGATTACCTTTGCCTCGGCGATTATCTTTGTCTATTATTCTGCACTCGTACGTGAATCGAGTTCGAACCGGTCTGCATCTAACTCTCGTCGCTCGCATAGCTCGTCGCTAGCGTCAATCAATGGAGCCAGGGGAATAATCATTACGTACCACATACTGGATATATATCGATGCATTGACATTGTCCCCCTCGAGCGCCGAAATCCAAACAACGATGAAAATACACGACTGTCGATTGATTATGCTTTGCATAATATACGCTCATATCTGACCCGATATCTCTCGTGTTTCGCATTTCTGATCGAATATTGTAGTCCCAAATTACATCCAGTTACATGAATAAGTTGCTACAAATTCAATTCACTCTGACAGCCAAGCCTTTCTTCATAGGCATTCCTAAATATTAATTTATTCCCTAAATTTTTCTGCAGCAGTAGAGTGGCTTTAAAAAAAAAAAATGTACCCCTTTCCTCGCTGCCACCTGATTTTGTCAATATTCTCTTCTCTCTACACCTTTCTCCTCTTGACAAATGGCGTTCTTTCTTGAGAATCGAAAAATTCCAAAGTTAGGAATTTACACCCCTGAAACGATTCCACTATATCATTTTTGATACAGCTATGACTCGGTAATTTTTCTTATAATCTTCTTCTTTTGTTCGAAAAAGAATCCTTAATCTAAGTAATATGTTTATTTGTTTGTGGAAAACTGTTCTTTTAATTAATGTTGCATTTGAGCAAGATGAGCCAAAAAGAAGCAAAATTGATCAAAATTGAGCAAAATTGAGCGCATTTAATGATCTCCTTCGGTTGTGCAACACTACTTTTCAGAATTAATGGTGGACTTTTTTTTAGGTACTTTTCTTAATCTTTAAATCTGTAAATAACTAAATGGTAATTTCACGAAACTCGAGAAATAAACTTTGGATCTAAACAGTGCTTGAAAGCAGAAAGAAGAAAAGAAACAACGTAACCATTTGAAGTTCCCACCTCTTTCACTTCAGGATGAAGTGGCCTTTCGTTTACTCCTTGCACAGCGAACCTGATAAATATGCAATGCTACAGAATAAAACGGAGGGAGAGATGTAATTCTAAAAGTACGGAATCGCACATATATTTTGTCCGGTTTACGGATCCATTTCTTTAATTACTTGAAGCTCAAGGAAAGCGCTGTTATATTTAATAGCATCCCAAAAGCGAATTTTAACATCTCGTCTCTTTACTTTAAAGTAAACTGTTACACTGAAAAAGGAAGAGTTTCATCATTTTCATTCCTAATTTGAATTGAAATAAATTGGCGAAATATTTCATCAGTTCTCTGGCTTGCTGTACATATCGATTCGGCAATTTTTGGGTGGTATTGATGCATTGCTGCAGTACTGGCTATTCATTAATTCAAGTTGAATGGGCAATATACGTCGAAAAAATATTAGCAGAAAGCATAATGTTCAGATGTAACTTTTTGTTCGTCATGGTAACTGCATTATTACGTGTAATTTTACGCGTGGTCAGTTTCAGTGAGCGGTATGAGCGATTGGTAATCCAACATTTGCAAGATTAATATATCTCAATAAATGTCAGATTTCATACCTACCTCGGACATAAATCGTAGACGAGGAAATAACTCGAAACTAGGAAATTGTTGTAAATCAAACAATGAATCAATTCATACTTCCTCGTCTATGTAGATTGACAAGGCATTGTAGTACAGGCCCTTAACTTAATGTTGGTTCATATGAATGCATGGAGACATAAAGCTGATCAACCGCTAATTGGACATCACTTGGGATAGCTCGTTGGGAAAAATTATGGCGATACGACGTGCTTGATTGGCCTTCCTATGTCGGGAGATACACTACCAAGTGAAACACTAGAGTGAGGAACTTAAATATTCTCTTAAGTGTCGTATATACTTCGAGTGAAAAAGTTCTTCCCTACCGTAAACTTTTTCAAACCGTAAACCAGTCTTTCAAACTAACTCTCGAGGAATCTTATTTGCGCTTAAGGCAGTACACCACTTACAGATATCATGTACAATTATATTCAGAACTAAAATCTCACTAATGTGGTGTAAAAAACTAAGGCAGCTTTATCAGATTAAAAAAGATGGATTAATCCGTTCAGCAGCTTAGTGAAATTGAATAGAAATTTTAATGATTTTCGTACTCGTTTTGTTTGAAAATACTTTAGACTCTGTAGTTTTTTTTCTAATTTTCTTAATGGATCAGTGAACTATAAAAGTTTCTCTAGATTGAAAGTTCCTTCGAATTTGTTGAGTTTTGTGACCTGCATTGAGACGATTACATTATTTTACAAGGAATCTTCTACAAAAGAATTCCAAGTAAATAAAAGTATTATATATGTTGTTGGGGAATTTATTGTCCTCCAGTGCGTATCTCTTCGTAGGTTATCATCTTTTCTTTTGTTTGAGGTTGTATAACAGATGCTGTTCTCTCTAGGGAATCTTACGACCAATACTGTCGGTTATGGGCACTGTATATAGCTAAGTAAAAGCGGGTTAACAGAAAATGTCGTATATGATCCCTTATTTCCTTTATCGAGAACAGTGCTCGAATTTCAAACTAATACCTTTTCTTTAATAAAATATATCTCAGATAGATTATGTTGTTTTTTTTCCAATAATTGATTTATTTGGGATTAAGTAAGATTTCTTCAGTAGCTTAAAGTAGAAAAGTATAAAAATATTTTAAATTAAGATAAAGATATCATATGGTGCTAAACAAAATGCTGACCAATATAAGGCGTAAGATTTTCCATATTTTAAATTGTATACAATATTTTTCCTACGGAGAGGAGTTTTGCATGTAAAGATGATTGATATTCACGACGAGTATATAAAAGTCACCTAAGAGATAATGCCTGACGTTAAATTTTTTCAAGTTAAGCTCTAAAGTGAAATATCCTGTACACTCATTTCGTTACTTTTTTAAAATACTTTTTACATTTTATGATTAAAAATTTTGCTCATACACGTTTAATGAACTATTATTTTCAATATTTGATAAATTAATAATTATCATTTAATAAACTTGTAGTTGCTTTGTGATTAAACAAACCTTATGTCATAACTTTACGGAATTTTTTGTGAGTCATTTTAAACAAGTGTTTGGAGCGCCAGTATATTTTTCTGTTGTGTTTTTTTTTTTTTTTGAAAGATGTTACAAATTGAACAATGTCTCATAGGTGTTCATGGGTACGTAACTACGTATATAAAATACCGCATTTTCACTAGTATGCGACACATTACTTGCGGCTTGCAAATTTGAGCGTGCAATCTGTGCATTAACGTAATGGTCGTTTAAAAAATTGTTATGCTACTTTTTTTTCTGATTCATATTTACGTAACACCTCCCTTTATATTTTGAACATGGGAACGAAATATGCTTCCGATTGAATCTTTTTAAGGAAGTATTTCATTTAGAGCGAAAATCTAATGTAGAATCAATCTCAATTTTTAAGCTCATACATGAGCGTCCAGATAGTTTGAAGTTCTCGAAAACTATTATATTTTCCAACTACGCGTGTAAGTGGACTCAAAAGTCCAGCCACTGTACCCAGCTTCTATCACATTTCAGGGCAAAAGTTCGACAATCGACGACATAGAGGTCGCTCTGCGTTATTTATATCGTTAAGTGCTCTCGATCGTTCTTGGCTCTTGCTCTTTCGTCCACTTTCCTGGTGATTTATCGCCCTGCGACTGTACTCGTAACTGTACTCATGGAACAACTACTATGGTTGTATATAACACTGTTTTCCACATTTTGTTTCGCACGTTACAAAAGCGAAAAATATTTAAAAGGATTCTACGCGGAGAAGACAGAAGCTTTAATTTATCGTTTGTGATACCGAATCATACATTTTAATGCAGGGATTTGTGTATGTTTATAAATTAAAATTATATTCGTAATATACCGAATGAATGTAGTAATTGCGTCCTCCTGGAAATTTATTATATTTTCATTTAAATATGAATAGTAGTGTAGCATAGAACTATAGGTCTTCATACTTCATGGAGTAAAATCAAGAACAACAAGTCGAGAGAAATTTTACAACTTACTCCATTACATTTTACATTATTCCATTTCTATTTTGAAACGAAATTTGTGCTGATATTTTATCCGTAGTTCCTTTTGTGACAGTATTTTTTGCCATAGCAATTATCTATTTTGTTACGTTGGTATCAAAGGCTCTGTGTACTAGCTTTTTTGATAACTAGCTTAGCAATATTTGATTTTTCTGAATTCATGAATTTTTAAATAAATTGCTTGGATGGACAAGGAACAGATTCTGCATGTAGGGAATATTTTTTATTCACTCGTCGCTTTCACGGGAAAGCGCTTTGCACCCTTCACGTTATGACGACCCAGTTTGTCGGCACATCTCGGTAATGAAGTCAGATTATAGATGAATGCTCGCCCCTATTCTGCAGCTTTACTCCATGAGATAATGTCGGTGATCATATATAGAAAATACTGAGCTGTGTGAGAAGATGCGGCTTTACTATAATCCTGCAGAGCTTCTTCAAACGATCCTTGCATGCGATCATAAATATATGAATTGCAATGCATTATATGTTCATGTGTAACCGATAGGTTCACAAATTGCTCAGTTGATAAAACGCTGTAGTAACTTATAATATCGCGGGCATTCCTCTTATGACTTATCATATTGCTAAATAAATTACATTTTTTTTTAATTTATATAATACATTTTCGTACATATAAAATTTAGAGCATGTATTATAATTTTATAATTTATTATTATGTAATAACATGGTATGTAGTAATGTTATTGTTGCTGCAAAAATTCCATTAAGAAATACAATTCCATTAAATATGCATTTATTTAAGCACAAATTGATCATTCCAACGTTTACAATAATAACATAATTACGAGAATAATATCATTTGATATTGTTGACTCAACGAGCTTAAAAAATAAATAGTAATTGTATGCATCAATTTGGTAAATATCATTGAATTTTTGCTTGAAGTAAAATTTACCTTTTTAAAAATATACACCCATTTCGGTGTCTTCTATACAGGGAAATCACAGTTAGCGACAGATTTTTTTTTGCGGCCGGTGTCCCACAAAGTGGAAATAGATACCCAATAATATCCAAGTAAAAGAAAAACCAATACTTATTAGATCACCTGTATTCTCGTTGTAATAATGTAAAAAATTACAAGCGAAACAAACGATTGAAATCTAAAATTTTTAAATTGCTCTACAAATGTGATCACAATTTTCAAAATTCTTATAATTAAAATTTGTACAAAAGTACAAATGATTTACAAATACCCACTTTCGAGGGTATTTTATGATTCTACTAATTCTACTGATTCCTCACATGTTTCTGAACAATCTTTTGATTAGCTATTAATTCTGAATTGATTATAACTCTCGGAAATCATTGATTCCTCCAGCGAAAAGCCCCTCGCGTTTTAATTGACAATAAAGTGCACTTCTTGGGTATAATTACGTCTTAAGATGAACGCTGTTGAAAATTGTAATAACTATCAGCTTCATTTGCGTATTTTTAATTAAATCGCAAGAAAAATATGAATGCCTGAAATATTCGCTTTCGTTTCGGTAGACTCGCGTTAGCGAGCGACCCGAACATCAAAGGTATGCGAGCCTATTTAAAATTTTCTGCTTACTAACTAAATAAACAATTAACAGAGGCTGGAACGGCAGAATAGAGAGATGTATACGAAGTCGTAAAATATACAGCACCGTGAAAGATTTCACACGGAATCTTCGTCGGTCATTCCGCCGAGGATCACCGGCACGCATGCTGCATGGCACGCAGGTAATGATGCCCTACCGTCTCCTATATCTGCCTTCCCTTTGCAGCCCATGGTGTAGAATGTTTGTCGGTCTCTACACCCGCACCTTCACGCGTTATTGAATTGCCTTTGAAGTACCTATCCTATCCTATCCTATCCCTATATCGTGGCCAGCTAAATTGTTTCAGAACGCGCCAGCTCATGACCAAAACTTGCCCGCGGATACACCAAGTCTCCCGACTGGTTTGTCATCAAGGCGGATTATCTACTAGTTTGCTAGTGGCGTATGCTAATTTCAGATCTGGCGCTCAGCAAGGCGCCTAGTTAGATTCAGTCTCATCTCGCGCTCTCCCACACGTATCAGGAAGATTCCATCTCAATTCGTAATTAGAAACGTTTGTACGATCTTTGACAACTGAAGGTATTTTCGAGGTCGTTGATATTAAAAATTCTTCGTTTCAATTTTGGAAAAAGTAGTTTTCAACTTCTTGACATCACTTATTTCAAGAGATTCTTTCAAATATCTTGAAATCTTTTCCAATTCTTTAAAATTGTTTAAAGTTTCTATGAAATTCCTTAAAATTTGATCGTATATAAGAAATTATATAACTGCCATCTTTGACAACGGCTTTACCTCGCTGAAAGCACCAGTTCTCGTTGGATCACTGAAGTTAAGCAGCGTCAGGCGCGGTTAGTACTTGGATGGGTGTCCGCTGAGGAATACCGTGTGCTCTTGTCGTTTACATTACTTGATCATGGCCGTATGTGCAAAGCTCTTAGAAGCAGGCACAAGCCAATGTACCATACCTAATAATAATAATAGTAACTGTGCAATTCCTGGCCCTTTTGTTTCTGTGCCATATTTTTGCACAATAATAAATATTTTTTGCTATAAAATTATTAGACCATTTACCTCCGTCTGTACGAAATGAGATAAAGGCCTAGTTTTAGCAAAAATATTTAACATGGAATCATCCAGCAATCTCCCATATTCTCAAGTCCTCCCTTTTTATCCAGTTCCTCGACTCGCTAATATCATTATAAAGTTGTCAGTACCTTCCTGAAAAGCAGCTGTCGTTTGTCGAATTGAAGATACTTAACTAATTCCTCGCTCCGAGCTGGCGAGATTTTAGATATTCACACGCCAGGCAGGAGATTATAATAATTTGTTCGCACATCGTAATGAAATTCCGCAGGATACTTTCTATTAATATCCGAGTGAATTTAATGCACCGCGGCAGTCTTTCAAAGTAGATATGAATTACAGAGATAATACGACCTGGCGTAAATCGCATTGGATAAATAATGGTCGTTATTCGCAATATATCCTAACTAAGAAGCTCTTCTCTCTGATTGCCGGTATCGTTTCACGATACTCCACCTTCCTTCCTCTATATCCTTTGTTTTTAACCCTCCCCCCTCTCTTTCGCCCTCTCTTTATCTTTCTTTATCTTTATCCTTGTCTTACTACATATCAGGAACTCGATTTAAAAACTTCTTGTTTTCCTCGTTTCCTTGCTGTTCCTGCGGCCAGCCTTAAAGCGACGCAAAACTTCAAGACCCGGTTGATGCGAGCCTTTTCCTTTCACGGTGATACGTCCTGCGTTCTGATACCGCAAATGGATCATCTAGATTCGTATCGGACATCTCACATTTTGCGTAACGCACCTTTTACACGGTCATTAGAATAAGCCCCACCTTTTTCGATTAAGGTGGAGCACGTGGAGGATAATTACCTTAGACTCAAGTACTTTGCCTTCGCAACAGTGGATTAAGTCATAACTCATAAATGGAGGTAGCCTGCGATAACAGTCGTGGGCGCGAATGAAATTTCGCGGTTAATTTTAGTCGTTAGATTTACAGTTTTCGTATGATCGTAGTGGCGATCAACAACCCCTGAAGCAACATCAATTATATCACATTTCTACACTGGTCCATATATCCAAAACCTTTTTTAGTTACATTGAAAAAATTCATGGCATTGATTGCTTAAATATCTCTAATGTGCACAAGTGCACGTTTTACTTTTTTACTTTTTTACTTTTCTACTTTTTTACTTTTTTCTTTTTTTACTTTTTTACCTTAACTAAACTCCTCTCATCCTGTTCTTTTTCTCACGTCATTTTGTTCTTGACGCCTGCTTTCCAGTGCACCAGCAGATTCGAGTGCCTTCTTGCTAAAGCTTCTCTGCACTTCAGAGTCGTGTCATTGCTTTGCCGATTTCGTAGCAGCATTCGTAAAATGAGCAGAAATGCGGAAAACACGTGAATCCAATGCACGTGCGAAGTATGTATTCCGCTCCTGCAATTCAGCTAAGCGACACGCTAAGAATTTTCAATGGAAATTAAATGAGTGTTAATTCTCTTGTCCAGGCGATCACCCAGACTTTTAAGCGCGTCAACCCGCCATTAAGAGTCGAGCAAGCTCGTTGAAGGCGATCTTAATTAAATCTTAATTAAACAGTATTGTAATTTGCATTTGTGACATAATTGGAAAGGATTCTGTTAGAGATTTTATTTCATTAGCATCCTTTGAATAATGGCACGAATCGCTGTCTATTATTATTGGGAGAAAAGTGGAGAAGAAAATTACTTTAATACTTCAAATACTGAATTGGTAAAAAACTACCCTGAAATACATTTTTCTAAAAAAATGGATACTTTCTACATGTTGTATGTTTTAAATAGAAATAAATATGTATAGAAGACTTGCAAAAGATAATTGAAGTGCGTATACGGAAAAGAGGGGTTGAGCCTCCAAACGTTATGTGGTTTTCACGCCAGTTCAATTCACATAAAGTGTGGCTACTGTTGCCGTTACTTTCTTTAAAGATTCACACTTTGAGTACTTGCAATGCGTATAAATAAGCAGCTTGAGGCAAAGTATTTTTCATAACACGAAGTTCACTCAACTTCCGACATTATTAATTATTAACATAATTAATTTTACTGTTATTACGTTATGTAATTATGCATACGTGGATGATTGTTTAATAATAATCATAAAAATATATATTTTTAATTATAAACGATACATATTTATGCATTTGGGACGATTTGAAGTAGAAATGCTCAAAATTGCTCCTTATATCGTCCCAAATACATCGCTAGAAATAAACATAAAATTATATTTGTTTATACTGAACTTTATTCTAATCTATAAATATTAAACAGTATGGTTACGACATAAAAATATCGTTATGACTTGTATAAATTCATCTGAAAAAGTTGAATAACAATAATTAATATAATTATTATTTATTAGTTCCCAGATGAACTAATAAAGATATTTTTTACACAAATTTAATGAAAAAGAAGCAACTTGAACATATTAAACAAATTAAAACTTCGTAGATCATTAATTTATGTGTAAGAAATTTTCCACTAGTGTCAGACAGGGCTCTGATTAGTTTTTTCTAGACTAGAACTTCTAGTCCGGGCCACGCTAGAACCCTACTTTAAATGGGGAAAGATAGGAAAATTTCTACACGGGTAGAAATTATCCTGGCGATTTATTTTGTAAATATATAGTCAAGAAAGGTGGGCATAAAACAAACATTTGATAGTCAATCAGTAGCAAAATAACAAGTCAGTCTTATCTAAACACGTTCTTACGAACATAAAGTAAGTAACCTCAACACTGCCATACATAGAATTTTTGTCGAGTCTTGACAGTGTTTTTGTCTTTTTAATGACGTTGTACGGGCCGACAGGTATTAGAGGTGAAGCAGAGTGATTGCCTCGCAGATTTCTTAGTTGTTGAATTGTGCTTTTAATCAAAGAAAGGGTGTGCCGCTTGGGAAGTTGATAACTTACTAAGAATTATCTCAGAGCTCGAAGTAAAGTGACGTATGTTGGGTTGTCGGCATTTACTGGTACATTAGTCGTTTTTCTCGGACGGTGAAAAACAAGTTGCATTAGCCGATTAAGTCTCATGCACTAAGAAGATGTCCTATGAAGAGCGCTTTCAGTATTGTTGTAGAAAATTCTTGTTTACGTTACATCTCTCATGATGCAAAAGCCTTCGATAGTGGCAATAAAATATCTCACACGGGAACAGTAGGTACTTTCATATAAAAGACTAGACACTTGTTAAGATCTTATGAACCAACTCAGTTCATATGTATGTCTATATATATGTAGTAAGGAATAACAAGGAGTATTTGTGCTTTACATTTCATGAAAGTCGATGTTCCAGAAGAGTCTTCGATACGATAAAATTACGCAAGAGGAAACCAACTTCTCAATAGACATTAATATTTAATGCTCAAGAAAACAGGTTCATTTTCGTTTTAAAAGTGCTTGTATATCAAACTTTTTGTAGAATTTTATAGGTAGATATTTTACTTGATTTGAGTAGCAATTAATAAATAAACTTTAATTCTGTTTTGTTAAAATAATTAATCAAAGGATTTATTCAAGTGATAGACTAATTATGAGTGAATACAATCAAGCTCAATAATCTCTCGGATTAAAGCGAGTGCTTTGTAAATTACGCATTTAGTCTAGATCACTCATTCATTTGTAGGTCAACATCGTCCTCTGGCTTTAGTTCATTATTAGCAGAGTTATTGGAATTTTCATTGATTGAAGTTTATTGTTTAACTTGAAAAACCTTGCTAATCAATCTGCACAAATCGAATACACTTCAATTGAGCTTAATCTACCCTATAGTTGTACTTTCTGTACACATATTCCGCAATTGATTTAATAAAAAGAATTCGTTTCGTACTGAAGTTGATTTATCTCAGGATACAGTTTGTTAATTACTTGCTCTGCATTACGGGTATATTCCAATGTTTAACATTTAATTCCCAGTTTCAAATTCACTTTGACAGTCGAACAGGTAATTTGGACTGCTCAATATAGCTGCTCCTATTCCCAGGACGGTAACCCAACTCTAATTATCGACAATTTAAGCTGAATATTTACAGTTGTCTTTGGGAAAATAATCACACACCTCGACGCATTAGGCAGGTTCCATCACCATTGTTATTTACGCTCCATGTAGTGCAAAAGATTAATTAATTACAAATAGGGTTCATTAAACTAAATATATAACATTATTATGACTAGAACCGAATTACTTTTGGAAACGTTATATAATTATTTGAAAACGGAGGAAGGGCAAATTTGCTATTAATATAATGATGTTATATAGTCTTATTGACTTTACAACGCTATTTTAGTATGAAAAACATTTTCTAAATAGTTTTTACCAAGGTTTTAGTAATTTGAATCTCACTTATTTTTTTCATGTAATATAGTCTGAGGTTTGCACGAAAAAAAAATGCACAGTGAAGTCCAAATGCGTTCACATTGACGTGTAGACGATCATTGAGTACTCATCGTACTTTGCGGTGTAACTCGAGCTGGGTAAGTGCCATGCGCATTATCCAATGATGCACGTAACAAAAGTAGAACCAGTGATACTTAAGCAGCGAAAAAATAGAGAAATCGTATACTACATACCCTCAGGTCTATTGACACAACATATGATGTTTTTCTCGTTATAGGTACTTGTTTAGCGAGTAAAGACAAGATAAAGTGAAGCTTTTCTCTCATTTCTTGCATTACATTTGGCCGTAACTAAAGTTCATTAGCAACGCATTTTGAAGCTATCTGCAGCACAGCAAGCGATGTAATTCAGAGATAGTTTTTCTGCAACTGAAATTTATTTAACTCGTTGAAGGAAGAAGAGAGCAAGATCTCAGAAGTATTGAAATTTTTTTTTGTTTCTTTGTCTAGTTTAAAGAATTGAGAGCAAATGAAGAAAGTCTCTGAACTTCCTCTAAAGTAACAAAACCGACTGTCTGTTACGTGCCGTTCGTTCTCGTATAGGCTTGCAGGTAGTACTTCCGTCGATCGCTGAGAATCAATCGTGAGATGGAGCTGCAAATTATTTTCTGCCTTGTTTAAGAATCCTTCGTGACGACGGTGATGATATCATAGCTATTGAAAATTATCGGCATGGAAGGATCTATGGTATGATTTCTTGTAGATATTTATCGACAGCACGAAACGAGGAGTTACGGAAGGTCAGCTGGGCACAGCCTGCCGGCAATGCTCCTCCGGTTTTATTTTGTCGGTGCATGGAAATGAGAGTGCACTTTGCAAACGCGTGCAGATTAAAGGAAGTGTTCAAAGTGGCACTGCTGATAAAGGAATTCAAGTTCTCCTAAGGAATGAGTTCTAGGAAGGATCACGGAAGTGGATGTCTGGATATACTAGATCCTTAGGCAGAAAAGCTGTGTTTAGTTTCTGCATCTCTGGCACTGACACAAAGATGTTCATAATTTTTGTCTAAACAAGTAAAGTATAGAGCAGAGTAAGTACTTAAGTAGTATGGATGAGCTGAGCATATTAAGCCTTCTGCGCACTTCAGTTTCCCCCTTTATATTCAAGAAACGTAAACATTATTATGTCTGTGACAAGAAAATTGAATACAGAAAGTAAAATAAACGAGTTCTGTAAAGAAGGCTAGTAATGATCCTTTTAAGGAAGTTTTGTATAAAATAGGGTATTTTAATACTGCGCCTATGTTTCTAGAGTGGAGGGGATGGATGTCAAATTCAAGGTGGGACATATGTCTGTAAGATGGGGAAACAATGGCATAGGCGTCGGCTATGAATTTCCACATTATTCTCATTGTTCATAAAACTTTAGAAGCTTGCAAAATATTTAACTATTATAATTACTAATTAAACAGATAACAGGTATATGTTATAGATAAAAATAGTTTACAGCCTAATAATTATTTGGTATAAAAATTGAAACAAGATTGGTTTATCTAATAAGTGGGGAAATATCTGTAGGTTCGAAATTAACTTAATTATTGAGGCGTTAAGAAGTATTCGATAAAGTGATATTTATAACACAAGAGTATATACCGGCGAAACAGTCAATGAACAGAAAAAACGAAGCTGAACTCTGCAGAGAAACATGTTCAGCATCGTATTACTAGCCGGTAGAGGCAAGGTCGTGGCATTCTCCAGTGCTCTGTTTACTTGTTTTTTAGATCTCTGATGACTCATGCCCTGTATCTCCTAGTGAGCAACTTTTGCTTCATACCAGATTTCCTTATGTGAAGCTTTAAGGCTAAGGTTTAAGGTGTACTGGCATATATTTCGAAAATTGATAATAAAGGTTACTTACAATGAGTTTAGAGTTAATCTTCTGACTAGTCCGTGTAATTTTCGCAGCGCTTATACGAGAATGTTCAGTCTTATAGACTTCCACTTTCAGCAAATGCTGCAACTACAACTATTAAGTCTTGTTTTTCAATACTTTAGCATTTTTATTTATTTTATATTATTTAATATATTTTCATTTATTTTATATTCCAAATTATTTTTTTCAAGTTATCATTGTAATTTGAAAAATAACGTAAAATTATTTTCTGTTGCAGGTAAGTTAGATGCCAAACCTTCTTTGTGACTGGAAAATGACAACTTAAGGTAAAACTTGCAAATTAAAAAACGTGATATTTAGAAAAATGCAGGTGAAAAAACGTGATCATGAATATAATTTTAATTTATAAATTATGAATTATTCGGAGGAAAATTCAGGATGTTTGTGGCTGTATTTGAAATCATTGAGCTTGAAGGGATTCAATTGCTTCAAAAGCAGTTCAAGCATGAATTCAATGGTAAAGAAGAATTTTATCTGGTCGGAAAGTATAGTTCGCATTATACCTGCTGCAATTCTGTAGTTCATTTTATCAGACCACCACGCATGTGTAAACAGGTCGAAACCATCCAGGCATAGCAATTTTTCAATTTTTAAATTCATTGGGAAATTAAACAACACTCAGATAATCCTTAAAAAGAAAAATAATTAAAACAACTCTAGTTAGACAAATTCGTTATTAATAATCATAAATCTTCTTCATTATACATCCTCTATATCCAGTTTTGAAGATATTGACTTCTTGGGAGGTGAGTGAAAAATTTGCACCTATAATTTCTCTAAAGTGAAGTTTAATTTTCCTTAAGAATGAATTATATTTCCAACACATTTTAAAGTCCTGCTTTTCTTCCGTATTAGGTTTTGTATTAGGTTCGCGCATATTAGGTAACGGGTCATGAATAAATAAATTGTGCAAGGGCACACTCTTGCATAAGTAAATTATACAAGGGCACAACCTTGTATAATTTGTCGTCTGTGAATGATTAAAGGAGCTGTCCCTTTGACGTTCTATTAAGAAGGTGTGTTCGAATTAACCTATGTAAATTAGAATTCTGCCTCTAAATCTAGACTAAAAAGGGATCAACATGAACCTTAGCCAAATATTTTTTTTTTATCTTATTAGAATTTCACAAATCAACATTTTGTGTTCTTAACTTTTGTTTAGCAATATGGAAAGATTTTTCAATTAAAATTGGTTGAGGGAAAACTTAGAAACTGACTTCCGACATTTCAATCTTTCAAGTGAACTTCATACGCAATGGGTAAACGTGAACATGTTTTCTCGTGTAATATCCGTTTTCAAACGCACTCACAGGAGCAATCTGCTTGCGATGAATGATCGCAATCATTCTTTCTAGAAAGTTTAACAGAGACAGTCAGCCGCTCTTCATATCAAATTGCAAGTCGATATTACCCGTCATTTTCAGAGATGCCTCTTCGGTACATAGATCTTGAAGCATTTAATCGCTGAATAAGTGCATTGAACTCGCTTCCGCTGCCGCAATGTAATGTCGAACGCATCCTACGCTTATACAAACCGTAACAACACGTGAAACTAACGGACTAGCTTGTAGCTCATCTACACCCTCAGCTATACACAGAAGTTGTATACGCTCTCAGCTTGCATCCAAGTCTGTTCCCGTCGACTAACTTCAAAAGTCATTCTTGCAAAACTTGTCACACGCGAGGATCATCAGCATCGTTTATACTGCTTATAGTTGAAAAGTTGATGTCAGTAGATAGAGTGGCGTGGATGTCCTATCTTCTATTAAGACACTATGGCGCCAGCGAGATTATTTCAACAATTTAGATTATTATAAACAGGTTGATGAAGATATATGGAATTTTGATTTGCAATGTTATATTGGGACACACATATACATTATTTATAATTATGAATAACAGTTGTGACATCTCCCCCTATAGTTAGACCAAACTGATTGTCTTTCCGATGAAAAACTTTGCATACTACAGAATGAAGTCAATTATTTTGATATTTTTCCCATAAAATACGAGATTATTCGTGGGGTAAAATTATAACTGAAAGGCGCAGGATTATAATGATGCTTAGCTACTTACGTTGGCGCAAGAAGAGGGGCTTTTTATAAGGTAATCCTATGTACATGAGGCACTTGTTTTTCTCATTACTGCAAACTGCTAAGCATCGTTATAATACTGCGCACTTCAACTATTTTGACGTATATTTTTCCCTTGTTTTGTAAGTTACTTGATATCTTTCTCGGCGCCACACATTCCCATACTTTATCGCAAAGTTTTAATTATTTTTGAATTATAATTAGTACATATTATCAAAGCCGCTTATGACGGCGTTAAATGTTGATATCAGAAATTTGCATTTAGAAATGGCCCTGCTTATCTGTTGATGTCCCAGTCAGACCAGCAATTTCTTTCCAGTGTTAAGGGGGTCGCTAACCTAATATCGTGTGAATTGGTGCTTAATTCGCAATATGGAAGTATTGATACCGATCGGAGATTCCGCATACGATCTGCTCTCCAAATGGAGAACATCGGTATTCCCGCTGGCTTACATCGTGCTCTCGTTAGGAAGTCATAAACTGAAACGCCATTATCGTTAGCTGTCTAAACTATTTTTTTATTGACCATCCTTGTCGTCGTTTGTACGACGATATAATGCCACTGGGTGTTCCTGCCTCTCTCATGCTGTATAAATGAAAACTTCAAATTGTTTGCAACTGCGATACGATTAGGCGGCAAACAATTCCTGGTACTGAGAATCAGAGCTAGTTGGTATGACAAATGACGTGCCGGGTGGTACGAACCTGCGAAACCTGTTATCGAGACTGATCAAGAAACGTAATTCATGTAGGTCTATTGGTCGTTAAGGCCATCGTAAACTGGTCTTTACTGTTTTTGCTGCCGTTCCGAGTTGTTTGCTCGAATTATCGAATCCTTCCAATTAACTTTATATTACAGAATCGTAATACATTAATTGCTTTTGCTAATTGACCAACACTTCTTTAATAATCTACTTTCACGCTTGAATTCGTTTCCATGTCATTACTTCTTTAAAAGATGTGACTGATAAATCATGTTCAGACTGGTGAGCAAACATCTCTTCTGTTAATTTAAAGAAAAAAGATACAATACAGCTTCCAGGATTAATAAATCAGCCACCAGATGCAAGAACATCGTTGTTCTTCAGAAACCAACATATTTATAAAACAGAAAAATATTTCTCAAAGTTAGACAACCCTCAATCTGTTCGCAGCGCTCGTTTATATAATCTCACTCGTCTTTTTCAACCTCGAGCAATGACTCCGTCAAACGGGCAACTTGCATAACATATAAATCATCTGTGTTCGTTGAAAGCAAAAGGATGAAAATTGAAGATCTAAAACAACTTCAGCAATATACTCTCCCTTTTTTCTCACCAGACAATCCATATGATAAACTGGCAATGCGATTCGTTTCACTGGGCCCCGCTTTCTTTTTGACAGGACGGTCGAACCTGCAGAGCGAAATTTACTACATAATATTGCAAACGGCTGTCACCTTTCGTGATTTACGTATTCTCGCCTAGGCCTTAACAATTTCCATCCCTTTTACTCTTTCTCTTTCTCGCAAGGTTCAATGAGAAGATTGTCATACCCATTTTCTCTACAATCTATTGCTTTGTTCAAGATTCGTACCAGATTCCTAAAAGATTCATTAAACAATTCATTTAACAATATTTTGGACTGATAATTTTTTACGAATAGATGGCTAGATAGATTTTACGAATGCTGTGAGAATAATTCGAGCATTGTTGTTTGGACCACCCCTAGTGATTTATGTATTCTCTTAGTAGCCTAGGCTTAACAATGACAGCAGAAAGAGAGAAAGAGGAAGTCTTCCTCTACTCGAGCCCTCCCACCCTTTTTGCGTCCCCTCTCGCAACTTCCTCTTCTTCTGACCGGTCTCGTGGTTGCACTGCGGCCTTGCAATGCTGCCTCGGTTGCAATGCCACCTTCCTCACCTCACCTTGCTGCACCGTTGCATCAGCATCAACAGCACCAGCACCACAGCAACAACACCAAGTTGCAACCAGCGAAGCAGCGACTCGTTCGCATACTACGAGGACGAGACATTGGCCTACCACACTCGACCTTGCCAGTTCGTTACTCTTTCTCCTCAAGTCTCTTAAGCACTATACGCGGCTATCTGCCTATCTTCCTGCCATCTTTCTCTATCTATACCTCTGCCTCTTTCTCCTTCCTCTTTTGCCATCTCTCTTCCTTTCTTTTTTCTCTCCTACCACTGACTATTCACCTCTCTCAAAGAGTCCAAGTCGACGTAAGAAAACACGTTGCCACGCAACTAGGCTTGCTGCTTCGTCATCCCATGGTCTCATTTATCCTTGCTCTGGTAGCTCGAGGAGGGACCAGACGCCAGGGCAGCGTCATAGAATTTATTATGATTAATTGATCATGCAATGCACGGCATTCGATTATGCACCGATGAAGAAACCCTTCCTGCCTAAACTGTCCATCGAGCCAATTTCCCAGTGACTTCACAGATGACAGCTGCAAAGAGTATTGAAAAGCATTAGTTCTCTTCAACTTTTGTTTTCGAACTACTGTCATTAAGAAACGGCCAAGCGTATTCAGATGTGAGTAGACGTGAAGATAAGTATTCACTAAAGTTAAGTCTGTCATTCCAAAGTAATGAACCTGAAGGATCCATAGCTCCTTTTAAATTAACCTCGGTATTCTTGTCATCCGGTAATTTCATAAGGATTCCGCTTGAAATCCTTTGTTTTATATTTTATTTCTCGGTACTCGTATGCTGTCCGTATACTAAGCTGTAGGAATAGAAAATTCTGGTTGAAAATAGAAAGTGGTTTTTATTAGCCAAGGAGGTTAATTAGAGAATACCTTTAAACTCCATGGAAATTCAGTGCACAAGAAAAGATAGACTCGGGATAGGCTGATATAGTATATTTTTATACAAGTGCCGCGATTTATTGCATAAAGGCAATTTTAAATTGGGAAAGGTGCGACAATTTGTTATTTCTAGAAAAAAACCTTGGAAAAATATGATACATTTGCATATTTGTTGGTTGTATAGGCTTTGATATGCATATGGGGTGTCAAAGGTCAGCGTATACAAAAATGCATCAATTTGGCTTGTGTAGTTAGGCAAACCTTGGTTCTGGAGTCTAAAAAGCCGGCCAGAATTTGCATGTCTATAAGTATTGTAAAAAATACCCAACAATCACGAAAATTGAGGTAATTGCATAAAGATGTTATCACTCCATCTGCAATTCTTGCAATATTTTCTGCCGGTAAGCATAATTTCGAGTAAAATTGAAATATTGTCTTTATTATACTTTGCGTAAAATCTGATGTTACAGAGGGATTTATTTTGCAGCACATCCTGTTATGCACATTTAGACCTACATCAGCATTTTATCTCTATCACTTAATCACAAATCATTTCATCTTTATCACACCAATAAAGCAAGAATGCTATTTCTCTACAAACATACAGACACACACACATATCCCAGTGTTATTTGCTGCTAATAACTATTGATCTTCAGTCGATACTATAATCAGATTCATCTGAATAAATTCCTTTCAGAAGCTAACAGTAGAAAATTGCCGAAAAATACATATGCTAATTATATTATCTTGAGAAATTTTTTAACACATATAATAACGGTTTCAACTTAAAAGTACCTTATATCAGATTAATCTAAATTCCAAACAAGATTGTAATATATCGCATTCTTAATGTCTTTTATAATTTAAATTGTACAAAAAAAATCTTGATAAAAGTACGTTGAATATTAAAATTGATATTTGCATACGATCGACGCTTTTAAAAGGAAGTAGAAAAGGTTATAGTCTCGATGAAGCGTATCTCTAATACTTGTTTATCACATGGACAGTCTGGCTTTTTTTCTGCAAAAAGTAGAAGAGCAAGAGCGCTGACTGACGTTGAATTAGATCTTGATCAAGGTTTTGTTCGTTTTTACGACTGGAATGAAGATATCAGAGATAGTGCGTAAAGTCTGCATATCTTACGCACTTGAATTACCTCTTTAATAATAATCCTTTCTCAATAAGGCTACACATCCTTTATTCCTCTCCATCAACATCGTACGTGGAAGACTCCTTGAGTCGGGGATCAGCAGCGCATAGACCCCCGTCGATCCACTCGTCTCTTTATAGACCCGGGGTGCTAATGTCTGCCAGTGATCCACAGGATGCTGGAGGTAAGAAGGCGCTTTTCAATAAGCCTTACTGCGTCGTCGCCTCACACGTTATTCTAATATCCATCAGGAACATCTCGACTTACTTTATATATTATTCTTCTATATATCCTATTTGATTTTTTCAAATTAAACTTAAAAATAGAGTTCATACACAAAAATCAGTCAATGAATCAACACTTTTTGTATAATTTTTCTCCCTTCCTTCTTGCCATCTACCTTTCTTCCCTATATCACTCATTTACTGAATTTACTCTCTCCCTATCCATGAAAACTCCCCTCTTTGATCCTATATTCCTGTGCCCTCTTCCTCTTTGACCCCTCCTCCCCTTTTCCTAGCTCCCTTTAGCCCCCCTCAACCTTAACCCTCCCCTCTTCAGCTGCTAAACCTCTTATCCTTACTCCCTTTTCTCCTCTTCCAATAGCCCCCTCTACCCCTCTCATTTCTTCGCAGAAATCTCCCCCTTAGTTGCCCTTTTCAAGTGCCCTCTTCCACCTGCCTTCCATTTACTTATTCTCCTCCTTTTTAAGCCTTTCAATCCTATTCCCTCTAATCTTTTACTCAACCTCTCCTCTTCAACTATAATCGCTCTCTTCTCTTTCCTCTACTTTCTAGGGGCATTGTTACTGCCCCCTTACTAGGGAACTTTCCTTATGAAGCTGAAGTTCAACGACAACAAAAAATTAATTTTTGAAAAAAACACGAGACCTAAAATTTTATTGCGCTAAATGGTTCCATTTAATGTCAAAAAAAAGTTCAAAAAAGCTTTACCCTCTACTTCACTAGGATCACCCTCAAAATCATCCCCTGAAAATCAACCCCTAAGCAAGAAAAAATCTTTAAGAAACCACAAATTTTGAAATCCCAAAGTTTTATTCTTTTAAATGGTTCTATTTAATCGGGTTCTATTTAATGGGGTTGATTTTGAGGGTGATTCTATGAGGGTGGGCGGATGAAACTTTTTCAGTTTTATTTGGACATTAAATGGAGTTATTTAAAAGAATAAAATTTTAGTTTTCAAAATTTGGTGATTTTTAATTTGTTTTGTTTAGTTTTTGATTTTCAGTGTCAGTGGATGGAACTTTTTTCAGTTTATTTGGATATTAAATGGAATCATCCAAAACAATAAAATTTTAGGTCTTGAAATTAGGGTATTTATATTATAATGATTTTTTTGGGCTTAGGGGTTGATTTTGGGGATGATCCTAGTGTGATAGGGACTTGAAACTGTTTTGGACATATTTTTACATCGAATGGAACCATTTAGAGTAATAAAATTTTAGGTCTCGTTCTTTTTACAACAAAAATAATTTTTCCCTGCCATAAACGTTGCAAACCTCAGTTTCATCTTTTCCTTGACTCAGTATTAAAGTTCTAGCATCTTATCTCAATTCTTTGACCGTATCAAGTACAGAGTACTCGATAATAAAAGGATAATAAAAAGCGAGATAAAAGGAAAACTTTTAAATTCAAGAGCTGTATGAACCTGAAATTTCTGTGAAAACCAGAATTCGATATCCCAATTGACCATTTTCTAAAGTGGTGGTGCTAGCTCTGTCGTCTTTTTTTTTTTAAAACGAGAGGTACTTTACTTTGCCCTACTGTTGATTCATGAACGCCTCTACTGTTTTGCCATTTATTTGAAATATGCTTCTCGATCCTTACGAACGTTCAGAGGCACTTTATCTATCCAGACAACGTATTCAGGGATCTATGCAAAATTCTCTCTCTCGTCTATCTTTTCTTTGGGGCTATATACGTCGCTGCGTACTACGTAGAGCCAGTAAACAAACCTGCTATACCAGTACAGCGATCGTTGCAAGGTAAAATTCCTCTTTCTTATTTTCCCTCCTGTTCGTCGTTCGTCCCTGGCTAACTTGTGGTTGCCTAACCCCGATATCGAAGAATGTTCGCACGGGTCGTCACGTAATGCACCGAGCGATAGCCCGCCGAGTATTGTGAACAGTGGGGAGAAGCTAAATCGGTTAGGGGAAGCGGTTGACCTTTGACCCGATCTTACCTGAAGAAACAAGAGATATATAAATATTTTCCTTCCATAGTTGTTCGATAGTTGAGTCAAAATTATCGTCGAATTCGGGATCAGTTTTCGACCACTGTATTACGCTTTGAAGATACTTTCCTATCTTAAAAAAGTGGTGTCACGAAATGTCTCGAAAATCTCGCATACATGGTTGTTGCAAACCTAATTGGCTTTTGAATGATTTGAAATTGAAAGAAGAAAAACAAATTAATGACGCAAAAAAGTTTCAGGAAAATCTTCGAAATACCTTAAGGGCATGTGTTACTTACTATATGAGCAAATTTAGATAACCCGGGTTTTTTTCTACAATTTTTACATTTTCAAAAAAATTGTAGAAAAAAACCTGGGTTATCTAAACTTGCTTATATGGTAACACGTGCCCTTAAAATTCTTTAAGATTTCTTAAAACTCCCAGGAACCTCTTGAAATCTCCTAAAAATCCACGAAAACCATTTAAATCATAAATCTCTTGAGATCCAAGTTAAAATTCGCAAAAAGCTCTAAAAATTTCTTAAAACCCCTTGGAATTTCTTAATATTTAAAATCTCTTAAAATCCTTAAAAATCTTATCAAATTCCATGAAATCCTTAAAAATTCTACAAAATACGTTAAAAATTAGAAAAATCAATAAGATTACCAGACAAACTTTAAAATCCTTTAAACCCCATAAAATATTTTCAAACTCATAAAAACCTCTTGAAATCTTTTAAAATTATGAATTTATTTCTTTGACAGATGTGGGTGAATTGTGAATACGATGTTTCATTAAAATCGCTGACTTGCATTGCAGCTTGGATATTTTTTATAAAGGATGTTGAATCTCGCATCAGAATATTATTTTTCCATTATTTTCGTAGTACGACACAGCATATTTTGTCTGAGGAATTTTTTAAGAAGATTTCTTCCTTTATGGAATGAATAAATTCTTTAGCATTTTTACATTTTATAACCATGAAAATATAGAACTGATGAAAGTAACTATCAAGTTTTTGCGGAAGTAATTTCTCAAACAGCTTGTCAACAATTTTTATGTTAAAGTATTTTGTGAGACTAAATCGCATTCCGAGAAATGAAGAGAGTTAAAGTTCTTTAGATTTTCATTTCTGTCAGGAAACTCACAATTTTATGAAAGAACTGTAGAATAAGAAAATAAAATTGAATTATAAGTGGGAAAAAACGAAGGCAAACATAAGCACTGGGGCAATCATATTAATGCAAAGAAATCTCCTGAAAAAAAGTAATGATAAGCTGTATTGAGGTGATTCTAGATTATTTTATTTTTCTGATAAACAATTTGTATGCAGGGACCCGGTTCATTTACAAAAATAATTATCTTGTTATCCGTCGTTTGGATATTTTTATCGAGTGATAAATGTAAAGAACTAGCTTTACATTTACATAAGGTGCTAACTTTAATTTTAATGATATTCCACCTTCAGGATGGCAATATAGTTTTGTAAAATAATCGAAACTAAAGCGGAATTGTAATATTCTTTACATCTCTTTATTGGATAAATTCTGCGTGCAGCTGTGCTAGCCACTTAATCTGCACACTTGATTTCGAACTTCTTTACAATCTAAATCCTACTTTATTATCAATCAATCAGTCCTTGTATATTTCATCCTTAATTCGGAAACTATTGCACACGTCAATGGTTGCCATGAAACAGCGCCTAGCAACGCGTTCCTATGCAATTAACTGGCGGAATCAACGGAACGAATCGCTCCCCAGAATCGCATCGTCACGGACTTCTTCGCGTTCCCTATCGTTTCTTGTTTAAAAATACAGTATCTGCTGTGTATTTCATTGTTATCATTGGAATCGATGGAAGGAAAAACTCAAGTGTCTGCTATATTTGTAACGCCCTGAGTGTTAAGCTTTAGGGCGTGCGCGAAGGACAGTTGATCATTAATCTGTGCCATGAAAGACCAAGGAGTCTACTTGGTTTCATTAAAAGACAGGGCTTAGTTTTATTCTCATTTCTCAGAAAGTAATTTCAAAGCTGTTACATATACGCCACACATTCAATGAAAATGGATAAGTGACGTTAAAGTATTAATAAAAATCGAAAGTGTATGTCAATTACAGTATTTCATTAATAAAAGAATCAAAGATAATTAAAACGGTAGCCTGAAACTCTTCCGGAAACTTTAATTGAAAATAATTGAAAATAATGTTTTTATGGTTTTTTGCCGTGCTATTGTTCAGTTGTATCTCACAGGTAGAAAATTGAAAGCATTTACATGGTTTAGTGTGATTATTTCAGAATCAAGCTTCTTCTGCACTTTACCCATTTTCAATTCAAAAAATTTTTCCTGGAATTGCGTGGGTGATTTATACCTGAAAAATGTTATTACTTTCTGTGTAAACATTTTCTGTTCGCAGATTCGTATGTTTTCCAATACTGTTTAAATTATTTCGATTAAAAACTTATTAGAAATAAAAGGATTTCAAGTGACACTTGAAAATTTCCTGACTAGTCGTAATGCGAGCAATAAAAATAGGATTAAGTTTTTATGTGCCAATAAATGCATAAATAGAGTGGGAAAGTGGTTACAGATATAGACAGTGTAAGTGGCCTTGTCGATACATTTATCAATGCCAAGTAAGGTAAAAATTTCCAATATCAGGAGGAGCTCTCGACAAAGAATGACATTAATTTAAAAAGTATCAGCCACGTAGCGTCTATCGTCGCTTAAAGCTCTACGAGATCATAACTGCTCATTATACGGGAAAGTAATTAACTTCCTTTGAAAGTAATCAGCGATAAAAGTTTAACCTCTATCGGCTGGCTTACTGGACTATTAAAAAGTTCGACACTTGGCCGTGAACTTTTTGTTTTAATTTAATTAAGGTTTACTGATTTATTGGTAAGTTTGTGAGAAAGGAAAGGTGGAACAAGCCGCGAGGAAAGCTCGATTTATCCTGCATACAAAAGCCTTGCCTCCAAACTTTTGCCTCAACACTGGTATAAATATGCTTTTGTTCTACATAGGGTCATATTCGCCGTCAATAGATTGCGGCTTTTCAAATATCTTCTCGATCCCATTTTTTTTTCCTTTTTTTAATCGGCTCCCTATCAGACTTCCCGCAGTTTTGCCATTTTCACATATATGTAGACTTGAATCTTCTTGAGGTGAGAGGTGCCACTGAGGCATGCCACAAAGATAGATTTGCCACATGTGAGACGATAGGGACCCTTTTAATCTCACTTTGTCTCTCTCATCCGACTTTTTCGTTTTTGCAATATTTACACCATCACGCGTCCTCATACGTTACGCGCTCAGAGCTCCGAGCTGATAATTACATTGTGGCCGTTTGTTTTAGCACTAATAACAGCCCGTGACCCGCTTATCCGGGGCTTGCACACCTATACAGTATACACATTACACACACACACATATTTGTTACAGACAAATCGTGGGCTCGATAATTCTTCCTAGCGATAAGGAATAGGTATCAAGGTTTGTGCTAATAATTAATTTAGGAGTCTGCGTCTATACAGGTATAGGCTATTGTTTATAATTGATCATAATGATCGCAATCGTATCATACCGTGCTGCTGAAAAGAACATCGCTACGTGGAACAAGTAGGCTCCTTCTAACCAAGACGAACAATTTATTGACTGTATTCTGATATCTAGCAATATCATCTAGATGTGTTTTGAAATTGTTGACCAATCACGAACACGAGACTTTAACTGCATTCGATAACTGGAAAATAATTGCGCTAATAAATATTGTCTATTATATGAAAAAATTAACGCATAAATTTAATTATTTAGGCATTTTTAATACTTTTTTCTTCCTCATAGAGGAAGCTTTGTAGTGGTGTCAAAATCCAGTTTCCAAAAAGGGCAGTATATTTAATATGATGTCCTGAAAAATTTTTTGGATGTATGTATGTATGTATGTATGTCACGATCCTGCAATATCTTGAAAACGCGTAGAGATAAATTAATTAAATTTAGCACACTTATTACACTATATACCTAGTTGAATTTCTTACAAGAGTTTAACAAAATATTTAATTTTACAAGTTTTACGTACTTTTATAATTTTAGTGAAACGCATTTTTCGACTATAACTTCTCAAATAATCAAAATTTAAAGCTGATGTAAGGAAAATAAACTTTTTTTGTGTTGATACGAATCAGGTGACCTAATATTAATATATCTGATTAACTAATTAATGCTTCCTCTATGAGGAAGCAAAGTGCTCATTTGAATGAGCACAAAAGTTGATAAAACTTCACAGCTAGTTAGAATATTAGTTATATGTGAATATCAGGTCAATGATCTCGGGCACAGAAAAACAAGCGATCTAATTTTCTGTAGCATCTGACGAAACCTACCGCTTTGAGTCGTTTAATTAGAAGAGTTTCATTTCCAATCTCATTTCGTTCGGATCGTTGATTAGCACGAAATGATTTCGACATAAAAGGCGGTATGATAGACACGTTTGTGCTCAAGTTTGCTTATTCTTTGAACTTTAATAAGGAAGCTGGTTTCGAATTCTTCAATCTGTTTGGCACAATCGACCTTTGTTTGTTTTTCTCATCTGGAAGATTCATTATTGAATTGCTCCACCTTCATATTGATTGATTTAAAGCGTCTAACAGATCATATCTCTCAATTACCTCATCTTTCAAACGGTCAAATTGTTTCTAGTTGCACAACGTTTAGATAAAACTCTAGAGTTAGATTTGAACTATTTTATAAAAATTATTACAAAAATAATTTTTCAATGATAATAATAATTACGTGAAAGGGATGTAAATTTGTTTTTATTAAAACTTTAATGGTTTGTGCATAAACGTGTCGAAGCTTGATGAGGAATTATTACTTTTATGTTTTAATAATTGCGCACATTATCCATAAAACTCTGTCGCCTGTTATTAATCGCATTATCATCCTCGTTTATTTTGCTGCTCGCAGCTTTTAAATTCAGGGAACATAAAACATCGTGTGGAGCTTTGTTCAGCGAAGTCGGAAATTGTAAATAACAATACGTATTTCTTTGAAGTGTTGCTGGCTAACGTATTTCCGGCGGAAAATTTATTTTATCCCGGAGCATTTGAGGCTAAAATTTAATTTACGCTTGTTTAAAGAGAAAGAATGCAGAGATAGAAGAAATATGTTTTGAAGTCAATGGACGTATTATAAAAACACTTAAGCGAGATAAATGAAAACTGATCCGTGAAATTTTCTCAGTGAAACACGTGTCACGCATTACATTACGATTATGCTTCCTTGTATGTGAATATCGTCAATCATGTAGTGTTTTGCTTTTAAACGGAAATCTAATACGTAATTCGTGCATGTTGTGCGTGGCGCCGGAACATCGTATTCAAATGTAAATACGCACTACTATTGACGGTGCAATACGTAAACCTGTTAAATGGAAATGAATGCATGTTTTTACTGGCTTTTCACATCAACCCCTGGCACACACTCGTTTTGCACGGTTATGCAAGTTAATTTAAATATCGGACTGGGATCTTGTTAACGTCCCAATGATAGTCAATGCATGTCTAATCGTCGATTCCGAGACCAACTAATTAGAAGAGTTTTCCTTGCGTATTCTTCCCTTCATGACTCCTTGAGTACTTCTGTTTGACCTAAAACGACTCGTTGATTAGTTTCATTAAACGGAAATCAGATTTGCATAGCTAATTGAAAGGAGTTTCATAGCTAATTCCCTGAATTTTATAGGAAATGTGTGTGTCATTAATTTTTGACAATCTTTGGTAATATTCAAGAATATCTTTCATGTCTTCATGACACCGTTTTTCCACTCAATTTAACTTCGATTTCATCCCTATTTTTATAAAAGTAGGTATATTTTATTCTATAAATAGTATATAATTTTTAAATTAACCACAAATCACTCTACTTAGAACGTTCTACCGACTAATGATAAGTATTACGAGTTAAAACTAATCATAGTAATACATGTAAGATTTAATCATAATGTTCTGATGTATGCGATCACGCAAAGTTAGGAACGCTGTCTTCATATTCTTCCAGTCTGTGCGTTTAAGCATGGCTGGAAGTCACGAATCAAGCTCTTGCATGTTATGTATGTGTAATATGCTCGGAAGACTCTTTGTACATCAAAAAGCATATTTTCATCAATAACACTTGCCTAATTACTATCCAAGTCTCAATCATACCCAGAGTACATGACCTAGAAAATCATGTCCAGCAATCGCTGACATTTATGGATTGTTGATGAATACTGCAAACTTTGTGTTCACACGTCCCAAGTGGGATTAGTCTGTCTGTGTTCTCTGATTAGTTAATCTCAAATCTGAATTGAATTCAGATTCAGTTAGTTAATTTCCCCAAATGACATTCAGTGGTTGATGAGAGTAAAATGAATAATAAAATACATTTCTCGTTTTGCGGAAAAGAAAAAGAATGACGAGGGAATCAAATGAACTTGAGAGAATCACTTAAAGGACTTTTGTTTTATTTACATGCTCAACCATACAATAACATATGTAATGATCATCACAAATGTTTTTACTGAAACGAGGAATTTCACGTCAGGAGCATCATGAGCGCTTGTTAGCTCTCTCTTTATGTTTCATAGTTTCTACGTGTTCCCTGATCACTCGTAATCAACTAGAAACAAAGAACAAAGTCAGCATAAAAGTGATTGAAATTCTTGTCTGCAAAATAAAACTTTGATAAGAGTCACTTAAGTTAGAGAAATCTGAAATATTTTTATTAATTCTAAATATAGGTTACATATTATACATTAAGTCTCATGAATGTACCATCAATACATTTTTGAAACACAAATGTGCAGTAAATTGCGAGTTTACAAACTTTTAAACTTTTTGAGGCGCGTGACTAAGCGCAGAATTATGGGTTTTGAAATGAGAACCGTGTCCTTTTACATATACTTGCGATTTTAGTTGTTATGAAGTGTAAATATAGCTTTAATATAAGAAGGGTAAGTTTTTTTGACAGTAATAGCCATGTCATGATAATGTTTTGTGAAGGTTTGATTCATTTGAACGAGAGTTAATTATAAGGTATGTCACTCACTCGATTCCGACAACATGCAACCTACCTTTTAAAGTAATGTAAGCAACGAAACCAGTTTTTTGCATGTTGCATTTTTGTATCTGTTCACGTGTTTACCTATATTTAACTCTTCAGATCTTGCACCGAAAAATAAATAGTCGGGAAGAAAATTATCGCCGTTCATTTAGTCAAAAATTTTCTTAATACTTTACACGACGCATTATTCTATTGAATGCTAGTGAGACATAAATTGGCCAATAAGCCGATGACATTTCCGTCGATAAACATCAATTTAGAAGGTGCTTCAATTACACGAGCTCTTATTATGTTCCAATTATGATATCCTTTGAAAAGTACGAGAGTACTCTGCTCTTGACATTAAATTACATTCGCACGAAAGTGGAGAGCAGTCAGAGTGGAAGGACAGTTTCAAGTGTCGTCATTTCGCCTCAGAGAATCGAGGATTCTTAAAAGTAAAGTACCACCACTTATCCGGCCGTTTCTAGTTTTTGACGTTATCTCCGATCCACTTGACCGGACATCATTTTGCAGGGTGTAATCATCGCGAGCAGCAAAATTATATTTAAAAACGCTTGTCTAGATACGATAAAGTTGATGAATTAAAGACCTTTCTTCCTGAAGAGTGTTATCCAGGGTTTGCCGCATATACATACTCCTCATTTCAGACCTTAATGTGATGGCGTATTATCATAATTCCTAGGAGCGATTGCTACATCGTTTGAAATGTCTTGTCTCTCAATGGCATTATACCTACCTTATAATCCGCTTCTAGCTACGGCGAAAACACGATCATTCTACTTGCCGGGAGTCCTTTTTCCAGATAAATCTCATCGCATCAAACGAGTGAGAAACCACCGTCGCTTTAAATTATCGCAAACTCTCGCCAGATATTAATAATATTTTTCAAACGGGATATTTCAAGAATCTCGGCGCGCTTCTACAATAAATTTAGCTCCTCACATATACGACAAGGACGCAGTGCGTGCAAGAGATAGGATAATATGGTTTCGCAGATAACCTGGCAAGGTATAAGCTATGACGAATGTTCGCTGGTTCGTTGACACATCTTTCTCTCTGCAGTCTGCACATCTTGCATATGCGAGTCTACCGAGCACCGCTCGACTTAAGAAGCTCTGTATTTCCGACACTCATTACGCGCGTGACTGATGACACATGAATGGAGGCGACAAGAAATGCACGCTCGCATGCTGTTCCCTTCCGCCCTATTCGAGCTCTGCCCACCCTCTTTTCCCCTTTTTCTGATCTCAAGTAATCATTGTAGAGCCGTGCGCTTGGAGATATTCACTAGCAATTCCAAAGTATTTCGCACGCAATCCCAGTCGCGCTCAACACAAACACAAACGCGATTCCTGACATAGCCACGAATCTTGAGACAAGTACGAATCTAGTTTCCTGATAGAACGACTTCACTTCCTCTGTTGGGTTTTTACACTTCCGTTTTTCCCGTGGCTCTTGTTCTCATCCTATTGAGGTTTTATTACAAACATTAAACCAAGGTCTGTCAAATGTACAGAATGGGACGGAAAATGTTCTACGGAAATTCCATGTGGAAATTCCACTAGACATTCCATGTGGAAATGAACTCTCGACGTAAAATTCTCCCACCTGGTGAAGGTTTTTTCGTCAGGCCATTAGTGTTAATTAATTTGACTTAAAAATTCATTCAAAACCATAACTTCCTGAGGAAGATGTTGTCCGCACACCTGGTGAAAGCGTTTGACTTCGGTAGTTCAAGGTGCCCCTTTATTAGTACCAAAACCCAATAGGAAGCCTATCTTTCTCGACGATGATGTTGGTTTTTGTACCTGGTGAAAGTTTTTTTCGTCAGGTCGTCAAACTGTCGATTAATTTGACTTAAAAGTTCATTCGAAACAATAAATCCCTGAGGAAGATGTTGTTCGTACACCTTGTGATATGTATTTGTACTTCGCGCGATAATTTTAGTTTGCGATATATGCGACAGTTCCTATTGGTCTATCACCTATAATCAAGTACTTGTCAATATTCGAGGGGACAAATCGAGCTCGGTGGGGATAAGCGTGCGAGCTGCCAGAAAGAGGCAGAATCGTTTTAGATTTTCACGTGGAAACATTTTCCATGGTTTTCGCTACGCTTGAAGCCAAAATGAAAGAGCTCAAAGGTCATGATGATGAGGGAATCTTCTTGTTTATAATTTATTCGCAATTGGTATCGATTGATATATTGTATTTTATGTATGTTCTTTATTGACGTTGAATCTTATTTTTGTAGACCGTTTTCACATATTCGCTATATTATTTCTTCTAAAATTATCCATATCTTCTACGAATATTATTTGCTATGTTGATTTCTATTTTATTCATGTGATTGATTTTAACTGTTATCGATTCGTAACGGTTTTCGAAGATTTATAGCTTTATTGACGCGATTTCGATTAGATGTATTCTTGAGTTGTTTTGGTAGCGTCTTTCGAACGATCATCAGCTATCCTTTTGCTATTGTAATTATTATTTGTGCATAGCTGATTCTTAAATAATAATTTTCTCGCCGTTTGATTTTGATTCCTCAAGAATATATATTTTTCTTTTAATATCTAATTCAAATTTTAGCTGTCGAGCATACGCATTGATGACCCATAAAAATGAGTTGGTCACAACCTGGTGGGAAAATTTGACGTCGAGAGTTCATTTCCGTATGGAAATACCACTAGAAATTCCACATAGAATTTCTAGTGGAATTTCCACATGGAATTTCCGTAGAATCTTTCCACGTGGGAGTCTAGGTCTGCTTGAGGGAAATAGTAAGAAAAGAAGGGAAATAATGTAAGATGAGAGATTAGTGGAAGGTGGAACGAAGAAATAGAAGACTCCAATTTGTTTTTCGATGCAAGTCTCGCTCCTATCCCATTGACGCGTGATTACGTCCATTAGGACGCCTAAGGATTTTAATGAAACAAGTCCTATCTTCGCACGGTCTGTCAATTTAAAAAGAGTGGGAGGTAAATAGCCGTGGTGGCAAGGAGTGGAAAAGAAGATAGGTAGATAGTGTAGCAAGAAGGTGAAAAGGTAGATGGAGAATCTGTGCTTCCTTCCAACCCACTTGCCACAGCTATGGTGGAGGGCTAGGCCATATTAAAATGCAATCAAGTATAGGTAGAAGCACTCACGCGAGACCCCTAATGAGCTTCCATGTTTGAGCTGTACAGCAGTTAGTGGCCGCGAAAGGCTACCCATCATTGTTTACTGCTCCCTCCTGCCCCACCTTGTCCTCCTTCTATCGGCGACGCCATTCGCTAATCTATTATTCTCGTCGGGCCGCTTCATAAACTCCTTATCGCGCCAAATCGAAAGACGGGCTAGGTGGGTGGACAGAACAAGAAGGCGTTAATCACCTCCATCAGTTCGCACGCCAAGCTGCATGTCCCTCTAGCTTGGCATTGACCTTAAGCCGTACTCCAATGAGAGGATGTCACTAGTCGAATGAGCCCATCTGGAATTCAGGTCTCTGAAGATGTGTAGATGATACTGAAGATTTTCAATTAGATTCGTAAAAATTCTCATGCAGTCTTGATACACAATATGCTTGAGGTTTATTCTGTAGAGTCGGGAAATTATTGAAGTGATTGTTAAAAATATCATATACCCTTTATCAAAATTTGGATTTTGTAGTAGACTTTTCCAAACTTCAGTATGCAGAATCACATAAAATTTATAATGAAATTACCGCAAGTTCCTTATTTCCTTGCAAGACCAATTTTTATGCTTTATAGTTGAGGATCTGCTCCCAGTGACGTAATGGTAATTGAATATCTTGTGAAAGGATGATATCCCTATAATGCGAACAGCAATGAAAGAGTAAAAAATCTGCTATTCTTGGGTACGAAGCTTATGCGCTTGGCACAAAGGCCTGTTTTCATTAGGATGAAAAGTCATAAGATGGATTATGGCAATAGAAGCTCAGCATGCGCTTCCATCGAGCTTGTCTTTGACTACTTCGCAAAAGTTACGTCACGAAGTCCAGAGAAGTTTTCAGCAAAGATTATTCAGGACTTTCCACCAAAAACGCCAACATCGCGTTTTTAAACTCATTCGCTCCCGCTTGGTTGTGGCTTTTCGTATGATTCTAAATACATTTAATTTGTAAACTACTGCTAATATTCAATTGTTCTTAATTGCAGAGGCGTAGACTTCTGAAAAATATTGGGGGGGCACAAATTTTGCAAGTTTTCCAACTTTTCAGATCTCCAAGTTATTTTAAAAGAAACAAAACGATGGTCGAAAAAATTGGTGTATATCAGAGTACCAACTGATCGGACAATATAATGAATTTCCAAATATCAATTTTGCTCTCTGAAATATTGGGAGGGCACGGCCCCCCCAAAATTTTTTTTGGGGGGGCAAAAAGTACCTTGCCCCCCCATAGTCGCCGCCCCTGCTCAATTGTGATAATTTACAGTACTATCGCTCTTGTGTTTTCTAAAGATTCATCATTAGAAGTTAACCACTGTTCGTTTCTGAACAAGTCAGTAGTTTCTCTCTCTTCCAAATCTCCTTTTTTCTCCTCCTTTACGGAGTACTTGAAACTTTTTACGATCTTCTTATTGAAAGCAGGAGAACGCTTACCCCTGCTGCGTCCACTGAAAACACTATTTTGCTGGTCTTGTGATGTCTTAATTTCTTCTCGGTTCACTGGTAAAGAAATAAAGAAAATTAAAAACGTCGAGGAAAGAGCGGAAATAAGAAAAAAGAAAGTGCTAACTGTGTTTCTTTCAAGACTGGAATTTGATACTAAAACATATAGTTTTTATAATGTTGAATGAGAGTCTGAAAATATAAACTTTGACGTTTTTAAATAGCACAACTTTTTAGCCAGAAAATCTCTATAATTCTCTGCGCTTTATAGAAACCATAAAGCTTTGCACATTATATCTGATGGATAGATTATTAGACTAGATGGCCTGAATATAATTTCTCGTCGGAATTGCAATATTGGACTCTTAAGGACGGTAACAGCATTTTAGTCACATATTGTGTTATAAATCACACACTCGTTCAAAGAAGCTTTAGAATTTATGTATCCTAAATGCAAGCCACTGTACTAACTCATCAGTTAATATCGTCAATAATTCATCTTCTCTACTTTAGTGCCTTTAAATACCAAGGGACAGTATTTCCTTAAGTTCCGTAAGAAATTACCTATGTAAATAGCAGGAGTAGCGAAGTAATAAAGTAAATGTGTATTTTAGGGGCTCGTTTCAAACATACCTTTAGTTTACAGCACAGTTAAAATGTATTTCCTTCGTCATGGGAAAGTCCGTCAGGTTACATTGTTCAAAACTTTAACTTGCCAAGATATAATTTTCGGTTTAACAATATACGTAATTCTATCATGCTAAAGTTCGCTGGGACTCATAACTACTGATCATAAGATTATATCGTAAGATCTGAAGGGAAAACAAAAAATATATATTTATGAGAGTAGAAAGAATGAATTACACATGAATCAAAAAATACATTAAGGGTAAGATTTGTGTTGAAATATGTAGGTTGCTTCTTTTCCCAAGTTGCTGTTTCTTCGATCGTTGACAACAAATGAAGCATAATATCCTAAACCACAGGAGTAGTACCTTTTTATTTTGATAGTATGTATCTGTTCAGCAACGAATATATTTTACCTTCATGTCGGTCAACTCGCTTTCGACGACAATGTGCTCGCGTCTTTTATTTATTGGATGCAAATTGAATAGCTGCTGGCGCATGTCACGAACTTACGGATACTCGCAAAACACGATACAGATGTTTTGTTCGCCGTCACCAACGGTTAGAAATCACTAAAATATGGTAAAGTTCTACATTGATTTTCATGAATTGTAAAAAAATGTTCAAATTACTAGTTACAGGTATAATTTTAAGTATTTATGCATTAGACTTGTGGAAATATTAATCAAAATATCATGCCTTCAAATTAGGAAAAAGGAATCCGATAGTGGTGAGATTCTCTTTATTTCTGACACCGCAAACGCAGACATTGTAATTTGGTTGACTTTTATACAATGTTTACTGTGGTCGAGAACAAATGCCTTAATCTTTGTCAATTATAGGGCTGCCTACGCAAAAACAAATTGTCTTTCTTGTTGTATTAAAGTAAACACAAATATACCATTTTATGAATTTATATTATACAAATCTAAAAAAAAAATAAATGCCAATCTCTTTTTTCGCCAGTGAATAAAAAGGCACAAGTATGAGCAAAGTTAGAAAAAGATAAGGGGTAAGATAGTGAAGGGTCGTAATCGGAAACATTGAAGCGTGGGACATCTCCCGAGTGTACTTCATACGCAGGTAACTTCTTTTATAATGTTATAATCTCCGTCGGTTCGTAGAATCGAAGATTTCCATCGTATAAACTATGTAACGACAGCGTGGCTACGACGCCATAATAGTATCCCGTGGGACAAGGTTGCATGCAAGTACTCGTTTATCAAAGTGAAATCACTCTCGGTTTCCCTTGAAATTCGAAGAAAGAATGCAAAGTACATAAGGTACAGGAGGTACAGAAGATACAGAAGGTACAAACGATATAGAAGGTACAGAAGGTACAGAATATACAGAAGGTTCTGGCTTTGTGTGAATAGTGATTCACGTACGGGTGGGAGGTCCCAAGTATGGGTTTGGCTGTCGATAGGACACGCTTGAAGACACGAGGAGCAAGGGATCAGTAATGCGAAACACGATTACGCATGGAAAGCTATTATGTGCAATATCAGTCGCATTAGCAGAAAGAAAAACAGCAAAGACATGAGGAATCCAACCTTACAGGGAATTTACTGGCATTGATAGGATCCGATACTTTCAATCGTCGATGCCATGGTATGCTATTACTGTCGACTTAGAGACCTTAATGAAACTTATTCTCATTTACCTACAAATTCAGGGGTATTTCTTGATAAAATAATTTTCCTCAAGTAATTTTTTAGTGAGAAATACACGGAGATGCAAATTTATTGCGTGATTATGAGTTTTTGGATGGTGATAACGCGCATGATGATAAGAATAGGAAATTGAATCTTTAGTGGCATTTTGAGCTCTTGATAATCGTTACACCCTCAGGCATATGTAAAATTCATTGTCAAACTTTAATCTCCTGAGAAACGATATTTTCAAAACTGGAGAAAGTTCCTAGTTCTTGTACATTCAACCCATAGATTTAAAAATTGTAAGGGATGTTTCTTTTAAACTGCGTGTGTCAGTTGAATATATCAAAGTAAAAGGAAAATATTAGTAAAAATAATTATTTTTGACCTCATAAATTTTATTGATTCGCGAATGAGTGATCTGGCGATACAGCTCTTTAATAAGAGGCTTGCGGCTGTAATCAGCTTATGTTGAGAATTTTTTCCTCAATTCAGACATGAATGTCGATTGTACTTTACTGTTGAGGGAAGTTTACTTCAACTCCGATAATCTCCAACTCTTGCAAGTAGATTGGGTATGAATGGCTCTGCAAGCTTCATTTCAACATTCGACGTTACAGAATTCACATTGAAAGCGAAAAACAGGCACGAGGACGAGAGAAAGCGAAGGAGAAAGGCGAAAGCTTGAAATGGAGAAAGGGAAGCTGGAAGACTAGTACCGAGATACTAAATAGTATAGAAGCCAGAAGCAGTGGTGCACGCGTACTTATCTACTCTCTTTACGTGGCAAGTGAACTAATGAAGGACTTTCATAATTAGAAGTTTTGGCTTAATTGCTCGAGAGGTGGATAACTAACGAGTCTGCTCTTGGGCGAGCGATTCGCTCTCGAATACTGGTGGCTACATTGGGAAAGGGAAAATACTTGGAACAGTCTCAGCTCAATATTCTCTTGCGAAATCTTATTGGAACGAGATACCTTCCGTAAGGAGATATCGATCGAAAAAAAGTGTGTGTAAAAAAAAATGAAAAAAAATTTGATAATATCAGCAATGTTGTTCCCCTTTTGTGTAGCAAGGACGTAATACGAAGACACCGACTGTCGTTTACGAGGAAGAACGTGGACGTTAATATCGACAAAACGGCCGCGCGACGACTGTACCAGGGTTCCGACTCATAAATTACAACCGCTTCATTCTTTCGATTAGCCACTTGTGCGCTACAAAGATTGGATTCTAGTTGAGCAAACCTAATAATCCTGATACTTCACTAACAGTTTCTTCAGTAAACGCGCTCTTTCCAGTAAGGTTCATTTTAGTTCTTCAATGAAAGGCAATCAAAGTCTTGGAAATAGAGGAACTTTTTTCTGATTAAGGTTGTTCGAAAACAACAAAGTTGTAAAAATGCAAAAAAAAATAACTGGCTGATAAATCATTATAGAAATTCTTATTTATTATTGTGATAACAAAATTTGTATTTATAATTCATTGAAAAATTCGTTCCTCTGACCAATATCATCAATTCACAACTGAAAGTTGCCAAAAAAAGTGTTATGGCAGTAATTATCACATAACCGTTGCATTTTCCTGGAAAAAAGTTTTTCTCTAACTAGTCATAACGACTAATTGGATTCCACAACTTTGAAAAAGTGGTAAGGGGAATGAATGATTGTAGGAGTTGGGCAGAATACAAAGTAAACCGTGTTGTAATCCGACGCCAAAAAAACCTGAAGCTTCAGAACTTTTGAGCGTCTGGAAAGTCGCTTACGCCTACCGACAAGTAATTCACCAAAGTCTTAGTAATTGACCGTCGAACAAAGCTCCCAGTAAGACGAAGTTTCGAAGCTTTCGTTATTCTGTGTTTGACCATTCGATATTTTTGTGTAACCGTTGAAGACAATGAAGTTTTGAATTGTAAAAATTGCTTTTTCTGGCGATGAGAAATGGATCATATAGAATTTACTGTCGTAAAGTAAATATTTTATAAAACAATTGGTTTAGCATTAATAAGATGAATTTGTAAAGTTAACATCTCCAATCTTCATGTTTATGTAAAATTCTCTAATTCGTTATTATTTATAGCTTTAACTTTTGGAGAATCGGATTCTAATTTACAGTAGAATATTAATGGTAGCAAGTATAGATTGTGGGTAATTAAGAGCAGTATGGAACAATGGGTTCATAGCTACAACTCATTCATAATAGATCAGAATTTATGGAAGGTTAGTAGTCAAATTGAACTTTTGTGCAAAAGATAGTTTCTTGTTAAGTTTTCACTAAAACTAGACAATCTACCTCCATCTGTATATGAAATGAAGATAAATTAATTAGTTTTGATAAAAAATATTAAATATTGTAAACCCAAAGTAGGCAATGCTAAATTTGATGCAAATTTCTTGTAATTACCAAAATGCTCTTAAAATTCCTTATTTTTTTTAGTCTGATTGTCAACAATTTACTATCAGTGCCAGATATTTCGCTCTCGCTTGATATAATAATTCAGTAGAGCAGGTAATATTGGCAAGAGAACTGGCGAACCATTTGCCTCTATAGTTATGCTGCATCGCTAGTTCACACACACGCGGTCACTGAAACATTTGATTCTCCCAGGTTGCCTCTCACTGACTCTCGCTCCAATGAAACGGAATGTTGTCATTGGTCTGTATATCATTATCGCGTGCGTCCCTTTTCAATGTCGTTATTTTAGACCATGCTAGAATTGTAGTCATATAACAATTTGAATTTGTAATATCAATAAACCTTTGAAAACGGAGAACCGATATTGAATATAATATTCGTGTTGCTGTGAATCCTCTGTAGTATAGAATTTAATAATGGAAGAATATCTAATGCAGTTTGAACAATATGTTTCCTATACAATCAATAGAAAGTCAACTTAGAATAGGTTTTCGGATGGTTATTCATACGGACTTGATGAAATTGATCAACAACTACCTACAGTGGAAAAATCAGATGGTTTATTTTACTTCGTCTAGGTTTATCAGTATCTCATAATATCAAGTTTTATTCATCCGAGAATCATCTTTAAATAACAAACTTCCTGAGCAGGTATCCACTAGGAAATCTCGAGTTTACATGTTTTGTTTTAATCTATTTTGGCTTTTTACATCTGTTACGCCTATAAAGAGACTGTAATTGAATATAAAGTGATAAAAATGTCAGCGATAATGACAGTGTTAGTTGGGGATCAACCTGAACGTAAATTCCTACTCTGTTGATACCTAATGTATATCAAGACAGTGGCGATGAGATCTGTAATCTGCGTATATTAGAGATACGACCGCAGAACCCTGGAGGCTAAGAGCGATCCTATCGGACGGGTTAACCTTGTTGCGAAGCATTTCTTCCAACATATTGGCAAAAGATCGATTGCGATTGCATTATTAGCCCATATCGACTCGCGCGTTGATCGCGCATAATCTAGGCAAACTAGTCCAGTAGCTAACTTGGGGCGCGCCTCTGCTATGCAATTCGTTCTTCTAACGGCCTTGAAAGAGCTTTTTCTTCCCTTCCCCTTTCGAAGAAACGATCCACGACGATCTTTGCAGGAATTTCAAGAGAAGAACAGGAGCTCATCTAGTCCGCATGTTCCGCTTGTCCGTTCTCGCTTGTGTTGCACCTCTCAGTAATGATGTCTCGTAAGAGAATAATACTGGGTCTTTGCCAGTGTAACAGAGAAAGGAAAAGTGGAATGTTGAATAAGAAAGTTTTATGAATGTAATTAGACAACTTGAGCATCATTTCTTTTACCGCATAAAAGCAAAATGCCTGTTACGTCATGTGGTTGGTAGAGTGGAAAATCGATTAGTCGTTTATCATTTCCACTTACTCTTCGACATGGGGAAAAAGTTAATTGCCCAATGTATCGTACGTAATGGACAAGATTCTCCTACAAGTCTGATGAGGTGTTTAATGACACTCCTGATGCCTTTGGCAAAGGAAACTACAAGTCATTTTATGGGACAAGAATTAAATTGAGAAGACATATTTTTTGCTGTTGTTTTTTATTGCTTTTCGAGCAAGGTATCTCGATCCATTGAAAAGACTCTAATCACCCAAGGTTTCAGAAGAAAACACACAAGAAGATTCTTATAGTGAACTTCAATTGAAGAGACAAAAACTTGACACCAATTTGCGTCCTTTTTATTTTAATTGCCTGGGTGATTATTGTCCTCTTGGGATCCAAACTTGAACTAGTGCTGCTACCCATGTTGCAGTAAAATCTTGATATCCCGAGCAGAAATTTCGCCATGGCCCCGATCTGGCCCAGACCTGGCCAAATCGGGCCCAGATCGGGGAACCTGGTCTGGGCCAGACCGCTGATGAAACACACGGCCCGACCGGGGCCGAACTCAGTAGCCCGATCGGTGCCCGATCGGTGCCTGGTCGGTGCCTGGTCAGTGCCCGACCTAGGCCCTACCCTTTCAATATTTACATCACTTCCCTTTATCACTTCAATATTTACATCACTTCCCTTTATCACTTACAATATTTACATCACTTCCCTTTATATTTACATCACTTCCCTTTATCACTTACAATAAGTGATAAAGGGTTTCCCTTTATCACTTACAATATTTACATCACTTCCCTTTATCACTTCAATATTTACATCACATCCCTTTATCACTTCAATATTTACATCACTTCCCAATATTTACCACTTCCCTTTCAATATTTACATCACCTGCAAAAAACACTTTTATTTTTTGTCAATAACTAAAACTTATATTTTAATTTTGAGGTTAGGTTTCGACGCACTATACATATATGTATATGTATATATAAACACTGAATGATTAATTTACCTTCATTTATATTTTCTAGGTAGGGTTGAATCGCGCGGTGTTTCCGGACTCGTCGTGTGCTCTTTGTTTTTGGCATTTTTTCATTTGTACAATTTAAATGAATATAAAGTTGATCAACACCTTTAAAAATTCACACCATGATTCACACACTGCAGAGAAATTGGAGCGCCATTTTTCCGAACATCAGCGACATAGTGGTGGAAATAGTAACCCGAGCCCGGTCTGGCACGACTCTGGGCCATGCCATTATCCCCGACCCGGTCCAGATCGCTTAAAACCGATCTGGGCCAGATCGGTAATCTGTAAAAAATATGGCAATTTCTGCACGGGATTAAGTTAAATTAATGAGGGTTTTAAATTATATAACAGAACTCCATTTTAAAATGTTGAAATTATTTTTATAAATGTTTTTTTCTTCCTCGTTACCGATATCTCATTATTTTTATTCGTCGTATTATTAAGGAATATCTTTCCATGTGAAAAACTACTAATTTATTTAGTAAGAGTAATAATTGATTTTCATCACCTTTTAGTGATTCGATTTGTTGAAACACAAAATATTTATTTCTGCAATGGAATGCAAAACAGTATAACCATAAATAATTAAAGATTATTGATTAGAGAAGTTAGATTAAGTGATACAAGTAATATATTTGCAAGTGAGACACCTGGATTTAAAGGTAAAAACGGCGTGAGAAAACTGAGAAGTCACATGAAGACACCTGTTTGAAAACTCAAACAACCGTAACTCAATTAATAGGACAAGTCTTAATGTCAGAGTCATGTTTACTTCGCGGTATTTGATTTAAGATAAAGCATACGGCGTTCTGTCCGTCCGGAAAAACCTGTCTTCTGATACCACGGATCCTGGCCAGTGGAAAATAATGATTGTAGGTTATCATTGCAAATGTATGTATATTATAGGTTATTTATAATTATAATTACGGTCGCAAAGCAGTTAGTGTGAATGAACTTAGAGCGTTAATTAAATCCAATGTAATAATTGATGTAACATAAATAGCGCGACCAAACGAGCGTAATAATAAACGAGTCTGAAGAGTAGTTGAATTCCAAAGTCTTTAGTAATTTCGGTAATACCCTGACACTTAAGTGGTTTTATTTTATGTAATTAAACGGATTTATAATATAAATTCGAAAGTCTTTAATATTAGAGAGGTAGTTATTTCTGATGAGTGTCATATTTTTTTTTTTTTTTGCTGGAAACTTGATTTATGACCTTCTTCTGCTTCTTTGCTAATTAAGTACCGTTCTAATAATCTTTAGTCTCGAATATCGTTGTCTGCATTATGCCATATTTATTTACATTTCCAGCATTCTCTTCAGCAACTGCAGACTACTTTTAATAACGTCCTGTTATAGAGCGGTTGGAATATAAGTACGTACCAACAATGAAAGTTACTCGACTAAGATAGAATTAGTATCCCATGGGAAATCAACCGCTGTAGCAGCTTCTAGAACGTATTGTCCTCCGCCCTCCAATAAAAGCTGGAAATACTAATTCCCGCACGGAAGACGCTCCCTGTTTAAATGATGGCGCTTATTGAAGTTATAAGATTGAATTGACACATTCTTCTATAAAATTGGTTCAATAGCAACCTGATCCCTATTTCCCCTATTTATTGTTGGTTCCTTGCATTTTCTTCGCACTCCTTGCATTTCTTTCAAGGAAATTAATTTAAAAAGTTTGCTTTCTTCTTTTTTCATTGTTTTTTTTTTCATTGCTTTTTAAGATCCAATCAGAAATCTACATGAAAACCAATGCTGTCACTCATTTTTATGACACTAGCTGATCTATGGTTTATTATCGTATAAAACGGATAGGATTCACTTTATATACCTTTAAAGTTTCTCCATTGATTAACTCGCATTATAAGAATTTCTGGAATAATGTTTTCCAAGAAACTTTCACATAAAAATTAGAGTTATGCAAAAGAGCAAGGTAATATTCAGGAGACAAATGCTTTTGATGATGTTGGTAAAACTGTATTTATAGCACTTGCCTCAAGAGTTGGGTCGATCAATGAGAGTGCTTCATCCCATTGTCAACTATCTCTGAAGTGTAGAAGTTATAATTATAAAATACAAGCACCGGGGATTTCAAATTCAGATTAAGGTCAGACATGACTTCTACGTCCGGAAGTTTTGAGACAATAGAATAACGTGTCGAGGAGGTGTAACTGTACTAACTCTGTAAATTTCATTAAGTTTATTTAAACAATAAAATGACAATCCCTTAGAACCTCTGCTGCTTTATAATCTAATTAAATGTCATATTTTTGTTTCAGGTAAGTGCAGTGTAATTCGTGTTCATTATGCGGATAAGTAGTGGGTGAGTTTTACATTCAACTACTTCTATAAACGTCAAACCTTTCTAGTATTTATTTGTTGAAACTGAGTATTCCCTTTTATAGATTAATAATTCTGAATTAATTATTTTAATTTAGAACTATGTATTTACTTATTTAGTAACTATGGGGTTATTTGAAGGGTGTCGCGGCAAAATCATGATGTGATTAGAACTCTACAACTCTCAGAACTCTACAGATCTCAATAATAAAAATTTGGAAAAGGTTAATACTTTTCGAAATATATAGAGTGAAAAATCGACTGCGGTAGTATAAATAAACAATAATTGTTAATCTATGCGTCACCAGACGAAAAATTGTCCAATGTATGCTCTTTATGTAATTTCTTCTGCAGAATCGAATGGCGCTATTACTTTTTCCGTATCGCGCATTTCTAAACAATTTAAAAGTTAAAATTTCTTACTTGAAAATATGCGATTGAATTTTATGCGGTTGTGCCGCGACACTCTTCATTTATTGTAAACATTTTCGTTAAACAAACCATTGCAGATATTTTAATACAATGAAACAGAAACACCCGCATGTTTCATGTTTGTCGTTTATATTGCTTTTCACCTTGATCACTGAAAGTTCCTGTGAATTCACGACTGAGGGAACAATTTCATAATTAGTACGTTAACTACCAAGCGTCGAAGTATACTAGTTTATTAGTTCATATCTAAGCCAACACCGAGAATATTCTAGAAAGCCAGAAAGTTGAAATTGGTATCTGTGGTGGAATTTAATTTGGTAAGTTCTAGCGCCTGTATTAGCATTATAGGGCGCACATGCGCTTGTATTCAAGCACGACGCCCTTTTTATCAACAAAGCCACATCAACTTTGAATTACGTTATTATCGTTGATACGTAGTTTATATAGAATCAGGGTGGTTACCGGTTTTGTTACGGTGAAATCGCGAAGATTATAATTTTAAACGAAACAACCAGTCACTTTGGCTCGTCGGAAAGGACGTCGTGCTGGGCTGTATGAAATAGATTAAGTAATCCATAAGATTAAAGGGTACATGCCTGAATTACATCCAACATCCTCGTGCAGGTTATTTTGTAAGTGAAAAAATTTAATAATATATTAAGTCGTTGGCGCTCCACATATTCCATTCTGAAAATGCATATTCATGCAATATTCATGCACGTAGGTGGAGTGCAGACAACCCCTTAACATCGTTACCAATTTTCTTTTGACACCTTCAAATTTACGCTATCTGATACCAGAAAAGTCAATAAAAAGTCCATAAAGAGTCCATAAAGTCCATATATATAGAGTTGATACTTTGGTAACAAACTATGTTATAATATTTGATAGGAGTCAAAAGGTTAATAACGTTATAAGGGCGTATTAGAACAATGTTGTGGTTGATTTCTGAGTATATGGGGTTCTGTAATTTCGAGCAGTAAATCGCGTGGTCAGATCTATTACCAACCCTAAAAATACCAGACATGAGCAAGTCGAGAAATCAGACGAAATGGCCCCTGAAACGGCACCTAAGAGACTAAGATAAATAAATAGATGGCGAGAGCATAAGTCGGGATGGTCGACATGCTACACCACAGATTTACGAACTTTGAAATGGCAAGGTTCACTGTATAATCGTGCTTACTCCTTTTTATTTTTGTTTTACAAAAGATTCAACTTTTTAAGGTGAAACTCTCGCCTCTCGAGTGTTTTCTGCTTAATATTATTACAGTTTCCTGCTCGTGCTCTCAAAAGAAAATTTTTCAAGTTCTATGGTCACATATTTTAACTGTGAAAATTAATTAATAAATTAATTTTGACAGATTTCCATGTTCTCACTTCTGTGCCAATAAAGATAAAATCATAATATTTGCGGCAATTCCGTAAGTTACGACCTGTAGCTTAAAGCTCCCTGAGGCAAAAGATAGTTTACGTATATACATATATACGAGTAGGTATACGTACTTAGACCATCGTAATTATTCCACCCGAGGCAGCCACGTGTTTCCCAAACTCTTCGGTACCTCCAACGAACTTCAGAATTCACTCCCTTCCGTATTAAATTGACGGGAAGGGATAATTTCTATTTGAAAGTTATCGATAGACTTTAATATTGAACATTCCAGTTTATCCTATCAAATATGTCAGTCGCATAACAGCAACTTCCCCAAGTAATATATTGTTCAAAACTCTCTTGTTCAATAATTGTTCATTATTTCATAAACCGCAGACTAAAATTGTATCTAAAAACTCGATCACTGTATCGTGAAGTACAATTGACAAATCAGTAGAGGTGGTAAAGCCGATTAGTGGCTGGTCCGCGGTTTAACTTTATAAAACTCGAGCATCCATTAGAATTTTACCTTGCCCTCGATGGAATACATATAAAAAGTATTAAGGACCTCTTTTTTTAATAACTTCCTTATTTCTTTCGGTAAAAGCATGCGTGCAGGAAATGGAATCTGAAGAAGACAGATCGGCTAGATGCTGTGGTTTACAGAGCAGGCCTTGTTTCAGACGAAGACGAAATAGAGACGGAGTAGTGTTTTCTTTGGATTTACGTGAAACCACGTGCACTCGGTAGATCGAAGCAGAGGTTGCTTCCATTTCGCGGTATGCTCGACCGCCCCCTGGGAATGTGAACCTTCGTCCCGTCGACAGCCAGATTTTCTCACTCTGCCCATAGTTCACACAGAGGGATAGACAGAGGAAAGAGATGTAAAACGATAGCACCTTCTCTACCTTTGCTTTTACCATCATTGTGGTGCTGAAACGATATTCGACTATCTTTCTCCCACCCTCTAGATTCGAACGCTGCTCCATCGTCTACACAACTCTACAGACAACCCAATCTAACACATAAGCACGGTGAACCGAGTCAGCCACCCTCTATTCCCGACATCCACCCACTCCAATCCCTGAACCCCTCATTCTCTTCCAGAATATCCATCCATTTGCTACTTACTCCGCTACTCGACGCAACCACACTCTGTTCGAGTGTGGAAACTGAGAAAATGGTCACCTAGTGTCATACCGCTGCCAGATTTATACGGCTTCAGCTGCTTCTCATTTTACTAAATCGTTACCTTTCATACGAGAGAATCTCCAGAGATCGAAATTTAAAGGATATGTGACCTTATTTGGACTCTGTGATTTTGTTTTCCACATGGAGCTTTTAGTTACATTGAGGATGAAAGCATAATGTAGATCCAGGGTGGCCACATGTCAGCGAAATCAGGGAAATGTCAGGGAAATGCGAGTAGTTGTCAGGGAAAATAAAAATTCACATTTATGTTAACTATGTTATTTTTGTCGTATTACATATATGACTTTTATAATTTATTTAACAAATTTTAGAAACTATCCAAAGATTTCGGAGGATTATAAATAACTTCCAGGTATTCTCTGAGATTCTCTAGGTATCTAATGATTTCAAGACATTTTCAATAATTTTAAAGGATTTTAAGAGGTTTTTAGGAATTTTAAGTGATTACAAGAAATTGGTATAATATTTAAAAGATTTAGTTGAATTTTAAAAGGACTTCATAAAATTTTAAGAGATTTTTAAGGAAGTTTAGGGAATTTAAAAAATTTTTCAAATATTATAAAGGTTTTTGACGTATTTTGAGGGATTTAAAAGTTTTTCGTGGAATTATAAAGGAATTTAAGAAACTTGTAATATTTTTAAGAGATTTTAAGGGATTATAAATATTCTCGTGAAATTTAAAAGGATTTTGAAAGGCATGTAAGAATTTTAAGAAATTTTAATTATTTTAAAGTGATTTTAAAGAATTTAAATTTTCCTCATAGAATTTTAAAGGATTTCACGAGATTTTTATGATTTGTAAACGATTTTTTAAAATAATTGTTAATGATTTCATGGAATTTTAAATATTGTAGTGGAATTTTAAGATATTTAAAGATGTTTTTAGGAATTTCAAAAGATTTGAGCGAATTTTAAGGGATTTCAATAGGTTTCCAATAATTTAAAGAAATTTTGATTCCATATAAGAGATTTTAAAATTCCTCCTGGAATTAGAAAATATTTCACGAGATTCTGAAAATGTTTTATGGAATTTTGAAGGATTACGGAAATTTTAAAAGATTTTGAAGTTTTTCTTGGAATTTAAAGTATTTCAATGGATTTTGAGGAATTTTAAAAAGATTAGTGAAAATTGAAGAGATCTCATGGAATATTAACAAATTTGAAGGGATTTCGTGGAATTTTAAGGGGGAGGGATTTTTACGAATGTTAAATGTTGTGAAGTGATTTTAAATTTCAAAAGATTTAAAGTGATATTATACGAAATTTTTTAAAACTTTCAATAGTATTAGTATTGAAAATTTATACGCATTTTTAATACTTTTCTGTCAGGGAAATTTGTCTGAAAGTCAGGGAAAAGTCAGGGAAATGTCAGGGAAATTGAAAAATTAAATCTTGTGGCCAGCCTGTTAGGTCGGAGTTCAAACCTGCATCAGTATGTTGACTTTTGCAGCACTCAGAAAATTATAATGAGGAAATACCGAAGATTATTCAATTATTTAATTCACAGCTAAAATTTGAAGATCTCTGATGATGATTTGATGATCTGTGATGGCCCAGATTGGTAATGAAGCCCCCAATCTGGACCCAATCACAGTCAGAGCAATATTTCTTCACGGGTATAAATAATAATTTCAGAGTCTAATAGTGGGGTTGATTTTTCACAGACTCTCCTTCCAAAAAGTTTTAATGGTATGCTTCAATGTATCTATAAATTTATAATTGCTGAAAAAGTTGTAATTAAATATCCGATCCTCCTTTGTCATGAGCACAGACAACTCGTTAAAATACTCGAGAGACCCTCTTTGATCTTCGATCTATAATCATGTTGAGATATATGTATTTTGAAGGGAATCAATCTAATCCCGGAAGAAAATTGAGTTCTGATTGACTAAAAGCAATTAAACTTAACCAGTGAACAATTACATTTAATAAGGCCATAATTGACCCAGATAGTTAAAATAATTATTTCAATAATTATAGTCCACAGGGGCATAACTCGTCTCAAGTATACATGCGCATATACAAGGAATCACAGTTTCGAAGTGAATTGATAACCCTTAGGCTAGTATCCGTCGGTGTGAAGAGACTCTGCTTTTGATAAATAATAGGCATGTCACCTGGGGCTCCTACGTCAAGGCAACCACGGTGCTCGGTAAAAGATGAACTTCTTGTCGATAACCCCGTTCCTACGGGAAATCTTTTCTAATAAGGCAATTTCTTTTGATCGTGCCGTTGTCAGAGAATGATTTGATAAGCGAGACTGTCTAACGTCATATCATTAATCATTTATCAGGGGACTCGTTTCACCTCAAGAACAGTGAAGGTATAAGCTATGAAATTGAAACGCTAGTCAGTATAAGAAGTAAGTTTCTATTATAAACATTTTGTCCTCTATCAAGCATTTATTAATGCGAATTATCTATATAGTAGATGAATTTTATTATTCAAATGAGTTTAATGCATTGAAGAGATCTATAATGAAGTTGAATTTTCAGTTATGACTAGTTTTATGATCTTTTTACTGCCAATTTTATGCGCCGTTACTTATTACGAGTTGGAAAATAATTAGTTATTAAGCAAATTAATTATATTTTGTTGTGTAATAAATTACGATTTTCATTACATTTATACTACAATTACAAAAAAAAAAAACTATTGTAATCAGGGTGGCCACATGTTATGAATGTCAGGGAAATCAGGGAAATCCGGGAAATGTCAGGAAAATGCGAGTAGCTCTCAGGGAGAATAGAAATTAATCTATTATTAACAATAATAATAATAATAGTAATAATAATAAATTATAGTTTCTTTAACAGACCTTAGAAGGTTTCCGTGGATTTCGAGAGATTATAATGAATTTCCAGGTATTCTTTGAGGTGCTATATAGGTTTCTGATGATTTCAAGAGATTGTCAATAATTTTAAGAAATTTTAAGAGGTTTCCAAAAATTTTAAGAGATTTTTATGTATTTTAATGAATTTTAATATTCCTTATGGAATTTTCAGAGATTTTAAAGAATAATCGTGAGAAATTGCTCATAGCATTTTAAAAGTTTTTAACATATTTAAAAAATATTTTAAGCAATTTTGAGGGATTTTAACGTATTTCGTGGAATTTGAAACGATTTTAAGAAGCCTGTAGGAATTTTTAAAAATTTTGACATTTTTAAAATTATTTTAAGGAATTTTAATTTTCTTTATGGAATTTAAAAAGATTTAAAAATTGTTTTGATTTTTAAAAGATTTTGTGAAATTTTATAGGATTTCATAAAATTTTAAAAGATTTTGAGAAATTTTAAAGGATTACATGAAATTTTAAGAGATTTCAAAAGATTTTATGGCATTTCAAAAGATTTGAAGTAAAATTTTTGAAAAATTTCGATAGCACTGTTACTGGAAATTTATTTGCACTTTTAATCATTTTCTTTCGGGGAAATTTGTCTAAATGTCAGGGAAAATTCGGGAAATGTCAGAGAAGTTGAAAAATTGAATCTTGTGGCCACCCTGGTATAATTTTCAATCACATGGAACTGACATACATACATGTATTTCCTAGAATAAGTTAAATTACATTAATAGTTTATTTGTGACCTAATGAAGTTTAATTGGCGTTTAGTTGCTATCAATTTGCTGATTTTGAAGTTGTTCGACGTCATATAGCGCCTTCACGCTTGGCTGAGCACGACAAAATGCTCAGCGTCGCCATGTCTAGGAGAAGTCAGCGTGAAATCTTCGCACGGTCTTCAACCCGAAGCTTCGTATATGAGATTGTGTGCTATTTTATGTACGGCGGGCTGAAGTTGCTACAGGAAGTTCGCTCTCCAACCCCTAAATCCTACGACTGACTTGAACCAGCAAAAGACCGTACGTCGAAAGGGAACCTGGTATGTCTTTGACACGACCTCGTTGCTATGACGGCATCGTGTCTTTACTCTGGAACGAGATCTCAGGAAATAACGAAAACCTATCAAGACTTTTATGCCAACCAACTAGCGTTCGTCTCGTTCCTTGGTGAACAAATCAGTGACCTGCTCACCGGATCCGATCGATAACCAAGCCCAGCTCGGTACTTGGATACTTCCGATCCGGTTAGTATCGTCATAAAACTAGGAATATGCATGTCACTTGATCCCGGTCTGAGTCACCAGCCGCTCCTTGATCCAGCGAAAAAACATAAATCTGAAAAAAGAGACACATCCTTCTACAAAACCTGTGGGAATTCTCCCCTAGATGTAAAACTGTCTGATAAATAACTACTTTTCAAAATTCGATTCTTTTCAGCTGACTCTCGTGGTATTTTTGCACACTACCGTTTTATAATTGTATTGAAAAATTTCACTTTTAATAAAACTCTTTTTGTGTAAAATTATGACAAAATTTCAAACATTTGTCTCGTGTGACAGAAAGAATATAAAATAAAAGCGCTTGTAAAATGTTATTGTTAGAATAAAAATAGAAGTGACAGATTTGTCAATGTATTTCAAGTTCAAACGGCAGTAAGTGAAAACGCTTTATTCAGTTTTTACACAAACACGTTGAAAGAAATGTTTGTCAATTTGTCAATAAATGTCAGTGGTTTCAGTGCTCCAAGTACCACAATAAAAATATCCATTCATAAATAAAAATTTGTATTAAGTATTGTATATATCTTGTTCGTAAATGGAGAAAAATGGTCTGACTTGTCTAACTTGCTAAACACGTTCTATAGATCTTGACCTGTGACACTACAGTCATGTAAGAAAATGGTTGCTAGATTGTCGGAACATTAGCTGAACTCTCAGTTGCTTCTTAGACATTTGTTCTGAGAGAATACAAGCGGGAAAATAATTTACGTGGAGGGAGTCATTACTGTGAAAGAGCATGTTTCGTAGCGTGACCGAAAGTACTTTTTCATAATGCTGTTGCCTTTAAACTCGAAGTGAAAAAGGCGAAAACTTCCCTTATAACTGCACTTGTTTTTACTTCTTGAGTTCCATGTAAACATTTCAATGAATTTATTGAACAATAGTGGTTATCATTATTATGGTATTATTATTGTTTACTTATTTAACATAGTGATATATGATTCTGCGATATATGATTCTGCGATATATGATTTTGTAATATGCAAACCTGCAATATTAATTAATAATTACTGCGGTTCGTATGTTAATCGTGTAACTACTGGTACATAATATACTTCTAAGAGTTTCGAATTCAATTGAAATTGTATTATAATTTATTTTCAATTACGTAATTATATCCTGTTAATATATATGTTTATTTATGTTGTGTATATAAAATTATGCGCTTTGAAATGGTATCGTGTGTAGTTATGGCAGTTTTTCTCTTAATTGTGTAATTAATTTCAACTTGCACCCGATACTTGTTCTTCTAGACTTTTACGGTCTTATGCGAATGTAAATGATGCTACTTAAGTGACTCTGCACAGGTTTTACAGTCAATTCTCCGAATACCATTACTGTTTCTCCTATTTTACCGATCATAAACATATATAAATTAATTCAAGTTTTCAAAGCGCATGTGGTCTGAATTTTCAACTACTTTAATTACAATTACTTTAAATTTGGAATATTAATGAGCTATAAGTATACATCACTGTAAAAAATACTAATAGTATATACTAATACTACGCATACTAAGAATGATACCTACCATGAAGTTTTTACAAGTTACAGTGATTGTAATGATAAAATAAGTAGAATGCATTTGATGTTCGTTAGAAAATGAGTTTATTTCTCTGTACCATATGTTTTATGTACAACGTAACGGTACTGACGAGTACGATGGTTTGGCGGGACAGAACTCAATAGTAAAAAAAACATATGATGTTTATCGTCTGTATTAAAAATAGTCGTTAAATTACTTAGCGGGTCGCATTAAAACTAAGCTCGTACAATGTAGGATGAAAGTGAAAGATGAAAAAGAAGTGATGAGCGGGAGAAATGAGGAGAATGCAGAAAATAATGTAGACATAAAAATAAATAAGCGATACCGATGTGGCGATATAAAAACTCAGTAGTCGAGTTGGCTCTGTACCAAAGGACAATTGACATTTAGGTATAATTATTTGCTAAAAGAATTCATGCGATTTGATAAAGAATTAAAAGTATAATCTATAAAAGTCATACTGTTAATATGATTGTCAGAGCACAGAGCGAACTTTTATACACTTTCGAGTTTGAATACGAGGCAGACGCGCACTTGAGGCTCGGGGACGAGCGTCGACGTCTACACTCACAGACACTCGACAAGAGGGTAAAGTAAGGATATTAACAATCGCACGTTGAAGAATTAAACACAAGTATACTCGTATGCAAAAATGAAGACGTCGCAGAATTGCACGATGAAAAAAGGACATAAAAATACCTAATAGTATAATAATATACGTGGAAGTGCCAGCAATCGTCCCCGAGCCCGCTTTTACGCTTCGTGCACATCCCACGAATTCTTTACCATATAATTTATAGCTTAATCTTGATGAAGAGTAATTTATTCGATATAACTATATCGTATACGCGTTATAAGAAATAATGATATTGATTGATCTTACATTGATATATTGGCAGTTTCCATCAAGTTGTATCAACTTTTCGTTTAATTTGATCAACTCGATGAAAAGTGCGTTAGCTATTACCACTAAGAAAATTGCTGGACGTAAGAAAAACTCACTTTCTAGTCTTAACCTTTTGACTCGCTTTTTCGATCCCTGAGTCATTTGAGAAGTTGATGTGCAACGATCTTACGGAATCAGGAGATGATGTCCCGAACAATTCCTTCGGGTCGAATCATCGATTGCACTGGACCCGTTCCCGTGAAATCGACATTAGCGACGGTATTACCGTATCGAAAATCGAGGAGTCTCCTGTTTTCCCTGTCGTACCGCTTCTCTTGCAGGTGAAACCATCGAGAAAAAGTGAGACAGGAGTTTTTCTTACTTCCCCTTGTGCGCGCCTTTAAAAATATTTCTATGTAGCTTGACGTCACACAAATAAAATACGGTTATGCGCGCACTTTGAAAAATACTACTTTGTCCTTACGTAATTGCCGAACTTGCGTAATTGGTTCTACCCTCTCACCACAAGCAGGTTGGATATACTACGTCAGCTTATTTAGCGAAATTATTAACTTTATCGTAGATAACGTCCATTAGTTATAAGTCATATGCAATCCAGTCACTTATTGTAGTAGGTAGGCACCTTTTTTTGACACGTAGAACGTAGCTACGAGGGCGGAAGCAATTGTTTCATTCTACCCCAGCGTTCCTGCGAACTTTCCGAGCTCACAAATCTCAATCGCGCTATAAAAAAAATTAAAAAATACTACTATATGCTCATCGGATATTAAAATTAGTTTCATGTTAAGACTTAATACTGTGCTGACGGAGAAAAACACACTTAAGCATTTCCACGCTCAAACTCTAGGAAACTACACTTGTACGCCAAGACAAACGCCAACCGGAATAGTTCAGAAATCGACTAACTGCAATGTAAACGCTTGCAATCGAAATCCGTAGTCAATGTTTGTCTTGACGAGTTTATTCTAACCTTAGTTTCTTAATTGATTCGATTCCGCAAAAGGCTTTTGTATATCTTGCTGAAATCGATAGAGTCCCCGAAGTACGCCTAATCGAATTAAATTTATCTAAAGATTGCACGTTACCCGTACTTCTAACCTAATTTACCAATACGTCGGTAGGCACTCTATTCGAATTCTAGATTACTTTCAGCGGAAGTACTGCACACTCGTTTTGATACATCACACAAGTTCTAAAACGAACATCTTAATCCGAATCAAAATCCAATTTCTCCAATTATTTCTATCATTGCAAATCAGTCACACGAGTGCTTCTTTCTTTAGAGGGTCGATTCTCGGCTCAATTATCTAATTTCTCACCTCTCACCTTTAAATGTGAGTTTACACCTGAATTTTCCTTGATGCCAGATTGAGATGTGAGAAGTTAGAAATGCGCAAATTGCAAATTAAAATTGAATTAAAATAAGTGACGGATTTGAAGAAAATTGCGGTTGGTTGGGGATGTAAAAGTGGAAGCGAAATTGTTTGACCTCGAAGGTAGTATGGTATGGCTTTAAATTTTGCATGACTTTTCTCGCTCAACGCCTACAGGAGAAGCACTCGAGGTACTTCGCACGCGAGAACGCTGGTTCAGATTGATAAGGTCACGTGCCGCAATGTAAATTAACATGCCCAGTGTGGAGGACGAGACGTGGCTGAGGTTAAGTCGAAGGGGATCCGAGGTTACGCGGCCCAGTATGGCGAGATGGCTATCCTCGATGTGAGCCAACAGCTACCCCTACCAGAGTTACCCCATCAAGCCAGGATCGCAAGCTTAGCTTAGTCCGAGACGCCACAAGAGGTAATTAACCTTCCGCCAACCCCTTTGTGAACCCCACCAGCCACCCAACATCCCTTAACCAAACCCCGCACCACATCGAGGTCCCGTTGATATCCCACTCCGGGCATCTGCATAATCACGCTTGATTCCCAATGCTAATTAGAATCCGCGCTACGTAGCAAATACATGTCGACCTCCATCACCTCCGTTGCCGAGCCACGCCTCTCTGCTGGCAAGTCCGGAAAAACTCTTTTCTCGACCATCTCGCCTCACACGATACCACAATTCTAAGCGGATTTCAAGTAATTTATCGCGAGAGGGAAGTTCTTTTTCGCAAGAAGTACGTACCAAACGTCGTGCCATTTCATCGTGTCGTTTAGGACACGCGTTTGTCGAATTCTCGTTTAAGAGTGCTTGATATATCAATAAATTACGTCTGGCACGATGCTAGGTTTTTGTTTTGATCAAACTGCGAAGGAGGAGCTGTAAGGCGTATGGAATCGATTTGATGTAATTTGCTTTAGAGCGTCGAAGATAATACGAGCGTAACCTTCACTAAAAATTACGAAGAGCGTAAGAAAACCGATAGAACGGACCTGTCGTAGAATTCGCCACGCGTGAGACATTACCCGGTGGGGTTGAAGACCTACGTCCGTTCGTCGCAATTTTACGTAAGCACCTTTTGTCCTGCTGAAGAAAATACCAAGAGTCCTTGAAAGGGGTCATCGGACAAACTTGTGGACATGTTTAGCACCGCGCGATTGCATACTGGCTGATCGACGTTGATGAAACGTTATAGGATAATTGAGCAGAAGGAAGATGGATCTCTTCGTTGACTCCCTTCAGCTCGCAAGAAAAGTAATTGACTTATAGCGTTTACTGGTCGAGTTCAGCTAGCAATTTTGCGCGGTAGGAAAGTTTTCGTCAGGAGGAAGACATATGAGCAAAGGCTCGAAATTTACTTGGGCACTATTTAAAAGCGCCGCGAGTATCCTGCGTCGTACAACTTACAGAGACTGTCCGCTCGTCCTGAGTGCATACCAGGTACAGAAACGGAAACAGAGAGCGCCTCCTGGTGTTTTAAAATTTGCCGCCGACGCTGCCAAGTGAAAGTCCACGCTGCGATAATGGCGATTTGAGCTACGAGGAAGACCGTTCCGGCAACAATGGCTTCGCCCAAGTTGATGCAGGATCCCATTATTCCACTGGAGACATCTTCATTCTCCATAAAAGTACTATCTCTTGCCGCGGATGTGTTGTTCGATTTGCCATCACGTTCGAAGCCGAATTTATCAGTGATTTGTATCGTTTGTACCAGAAGAAGGTCCTCACGAGCTTGCGATGCTGATGGAGATGCTGATCGTCTACGACGGCGCCCGTAGGAAATTACGGATCGAAGTTCACCGGTGGATTCTTCCTGATCGCACTGTACTGGTTCACAGGTTGGCATGCAGGGTGTCACTAACGCTCTGAACTGCACGACCTCGGAACTGGGGAATTTGAAGGCGTCAAAGTGCGAAAGAAGGATCTGAAACAAGAAAAGAAGATTCCATGTCATATTACGAATTCGAGGATATATCTCGACGATGTAATTATTGATAATAATTATTTTCGGAATGTAGACGAACTTTAAACTACAACCAGGAAGCACCTGATCTACTGTAGGGCGGTCTGCATCCGCATCCTATACCTTATGTGCTCGGTTATCTCAATAGGCTCTCCATTCAAGCGTAATGCGATATATAGCCTTCTTTGAATTCGATACCCAGTACTTATCGAGAGGAGCGTTTTTTAACTTCATTTTGGTTGAGACCACTCGTCAAGGGAAATCAGGGATAACGCACGGTTTAGAATGCGGATGCTGGGGTTCGAGTTCGAGAAGCTATTCACATGTTCAGGGCGTTACAGGTAGCGTGCCAACTCGAAACGCTTCTTTGCGATTAGCGGTGGTTGCAAGCTCATGAAACAGGTTCTTTCTTGTTTTTACTACCAAAGTGTGCGTCTTCTCCCTTTAGCTCTTTATTGGGCAAGATTATGGTCAGAAAATGTTTAAAAAAACCTATTTCTTGTCTGCAGAATGTTTTTGTGAAGATATCATGCATGGATCTTAATGTTGCGAAGAGGATTTACTAAAGCGTTTAGAATTTTACTAACTTTACCATGTGTTCAAGATGCGGAAAAAAAAATGAATAACCTCCTATGATAACCGCTGAATGATGTGAAAGAACAGCTACAAATGTACCGTGGCATCAGGCAGATTGTATGCTTCAGACTTTACTGCTTGAGTACAACCTGATCTTCTGTCCACTTTAAAAGTCGAGATGTGCTGCGTCGCATGCAAGCTAGAACGTGGAGGACGCGCGTCGCTGAGAAATGTTTCCAATTTCATTCAAACCGGTCGAGAAACGGTGGCCTCCGGCGTGCATTACGTGACGAACATACGGGCGAGTCTTTTGGTAAATTCTTGTCTAGAAGAGCCGTTAGACTGGCGCGAGTCGACTCGTTTTTCTTCCCTACCGGTTAATAAAATCAACTTCCCCATCGGGAGGAAGTCGAGACCTCTAGCTGCTCGGTAAACGCCCCTGCGAATTTATGTTTCCGTCGTGCACTCGCGCGTATTTCATTGAACCTGCCGATCGACTGAGCGCGGCTTCCTATTGCCATATAACACACTAAGACCACCCGACATTTTATCACTGCTACCACAACAAGAAAATAAGAACCCAATACTCGTCCCTACCCTACCTTCTTGTTTCTAATACTGAAATTTCTCCCAACCCTACTCGTACACACCATATATTTTCTAACTTCAAATACATTTTCCCAACTTCTGATCATTTTATCGCAATTTTTCATAGCTATTGGGAATTTAAACATGTTATGCAAAACTGTCGACGTATATGCGAACTGACAAATATGGCTGTCGAAAGCATAGTAAATACACAGAAAACGTCGCGTAAACCAGCTAAAACATAGCGTTTAAGTTAAATTATCATCCAAGTAAATAAATAAGTGTTGTAATAAATAGGAAAATTATTTCTGAGCTGATAATTATTTGTTCCAATAATGAAGTTTTCGCAATATCGGAAATCAACCAATTTCGGAGGTTGTGTCAGTGGTTGTGACTCCAAAGAGAATAAAAAAATCTCCGCACTATCAAAGTCCAAGTAAAAGGATCATTCTAAACATATATTTTTATCAGCAGACAGTTGATGTTTTTTCGAGAATGAAGAAAGAATAAGAAGAACCAATTCAAGTTTTATTGCAGCTTAAATACACATGTCCCGAATAGCTCATCCGTGAACCGTTCTGTAATCCCAAACCCGTGTTCTTATATCTGCAGGGATCGACATCGCTGAGGAGGAAACTTTATATCTCGCGTAAACTTTAGTTAACTAACGTTCGAAAGCCCATGGAATGTTCCCCGGATTTCCATTCTATACCAGTCTTGCTTTAAAGATTCTCAGCTATTTTAATGGATCAAAGTAAAGGAAATTGGATGCTGTAATTCCAATCGAAATCGGAATAAAGGAAAGAGCTTCTACTGTGACATCTACTATTAGAGGGTTTCGTCAACGTCTATTAAAAGTTATTTCGCAATTGCAGAAAATGCAATTATCGAAATATAAAACTATAGTAACGCGCGTTCTCTTATTCCAAACGGTACTGCTGAATACTGCAGCGGTAATTACAGAGTGCGCGTGAGTCGAGCTAGGTGTTAATTAAACGCGTCGTTCGTTCACCGTCTTGCAAGCTTGAGAACGAATACTCGTTGCCTCTTCCGCACAACAGACTAAACAGATCGGCGATGTAGGGTTTACCGCGTACGTGTGTCTATGGTATTACTTGTTAATGAAGCGATATTGTGTCTCCCTTCACGGTACCGTTGCAGTATATCACTAGACCTCGAGCCATTCTATCACCAAGTCCGACTCTTCTGAGGAACAAGAGGAAGAAGAAGCTTGTTCTCGATACTCATTTTTTTAGACGGCGTTGCTGCTCGAATTTTAATTCCCTTTAGAGCTAGACCAGGTCCTCTGGTACTTTACTCCTTCCTCTTCTTACCCTTCAATCGACAAAACCTACAAAAGATGGGATGTACGCTGATACGTAGCGACGACGATCCTGATTGTAATCTTCCCATTACCGACGTAAATTTGCCCTTTGTTTATGCCAAGACTCTTATTACTTTCTAATAAAGCGATATTGCCTGGTTCTTCGTGGATAAATGATGTGGAACGATGCGGTTAACGAGGCGGTGCCGCCTGTACTGTAGACTTTCATTGGCAGGGTCCAACCGTAGATCGTGATGTAGATGCTTGTTTTGCTTCCGCCGACACTCATGCTCTATCTCGTGAGCCTAAAGAAGATTGCGAATCACCCACGAGTCAACGTATGTAAATTACCTTCTTCGGTACTTCTATTCTGAAACGAATACCGTTCGTTCTCGTTTCTTTTTTATGGTCTACACTTGAATGTGTTTCTAATCCAATGAGGCCCGAGGGTACGCTCTCACCATTCGATTTACTTCCCAATAGAGTGGAAATGCAATTTACGGAATTCACGGAAAAAGTATTATTTTGATGTAACACTTTCACGACGGGTTTTACCATAAATTCTGGAAATCGGGAGTTTACCCATAATTATAAATAAGGCAGATTGACCTCTGACATCGGAGGCTTTTTCTAATTTCTGATATATAAATTATAGCTTGGTAACTATGCTCGCGGTATAAAGTATACAGTTGCCCACCCTCCATGGATCATCATGCGTCATCAAGAAGAGGAAGGAGCGCGTCGTCGCGTCGAGGGACCTGTTACGCGGAGTAAATTGCCCACTCCCTTCTACTCGCCATCAGCGTCGTAAAATCCGCCAACATGATTTATTAGCATGAGGCGGCCAATCGTTAACTCACATTTTTCGTTAAGCACCGAACAACGTAGCTTTCGCACGTGTCAGGTGCTATCGGCATCTATCGTGTTATAACCTTAGCTCGGGGTTCTATCAAGAAGTCACGCATTGAATCATTAAATATTATTATCATCGCGCGGCAAAAAAATCTAATATTAAATTTTCATAGCCTTCAGGGATTTACATGCGATGATCGGGTTCATCTTCCGAAAGGTTAATATTCAATATCGAAAAGATACTTGGGTCGAGAAATTCAATAAACGACAGAAGGTCAAATCTTCTGAAATGTTTAGAATTACCCTTCAGCTTATTATTATTATTACCCTGTTATGAATTTATATACTCTATTTTTTTATTTTTTTAAAATGAATTTTGTTCTATTAGCATCAAGGTAGCTTATCCGGAACACGGACATTATATATAGATACTAATGCATATATTGTCCACAAGGATGATATACGGGTTACCTGTTTGCCCTGGCAGTATAACGCCATCTACTTCGTAATTGCCTGCTTAGTCCGTGATTGAGTACTTAAAAAATTAACAGCACAATATATCTTGTATCTCACAATGTTAGAAAATCCCTGCATAGCTAACGATGCAATTTTTAAAGAATTCTCATTGCCTCTCATCCGGGTAATATTACAATTTGAAAGAGCATAAAAATTCAGCACTCACCTTTCCGGAGTTGGAAGACTTGTAGAGGGGTCCCATGATAACTTGATCTGTTGGGCAACCTCTGTAGTCAATGAGCACGATTTCGCTGGAGTCTACACCGTCCATAGCAACCAATTCTCGGACGAATATTTCATAGGGACTGTTGGGATCGAGGATCTCAAACTTGAGCGCCAAAGGGTCTCCGACCTCGGCTGAGGGCACTGCATCATTTCCACTTCGGTCAGTAATCTTCATAGCAACATTGGGGGAGTCGACGATGACTTCCTCAAATAAGGCGGGTGTAACATCACCATGAACACCGAGATCCACCTCGTTCGAGACAGTTTTATTACTCAAGTCGTATTGGCAAGTAACTGCTAGACCCAGATCAGACCTGGTGACGATGGTGTCATGGTGTTGAATAACCACATCGTTAAGGTATCGACCCAAACCCTGCTGCTTCACATTACACTCCAAATCGTCGTAAGCCATACGAAGTTCAAATTCTAGAGCTCCCTTCACATCCTTCACACAAGAGTTTGGTGCACCCTTCGCGTATACCTTGCCATTAAAGAGCTTGCTAGTCTGTATCCTAGTCACCATATCTCCAGCAAGACAGTCAATTGTTACGTTATAGCAAGAGCTCAATTCGTAGGTCGATGCTTCTGGAACGTCCAAGTAGGGTTCCTGAAATGTAGTAAAATGTTCTTGTTAATTATTTAAATTTATCATACATATTCATCTGTATACTTTTCTTTCATCATCCCTTTATTCTTCTATACGCTGAAATCACTCTCAAACGCATGACAACGAGGTTTCAACAGGTTGGCGAGAAGAGGCTTTATTCTTTTGTTTTTTTGTAACTGGTCCTAGCGTTCACCCGCGTACGATCGAACAATTCTTGGAGTGAACCGGAAAACGAGTGCAATGGAAACTCAATTTCGCAAAAAACGCCTTTTCAACGCAACGCGGCATTTTCACGCGTACCCTTCTTTCTAAACCTGTTTAAAGTGAATCAGCAATCAATTTTCTTTATTATACATTCGGGATATTTAATTACGACCAACTTCACTTAAATGCACTTTACCAGGGTGGCCACATGTCAGGGAAGTCAGGGAAAAAAAAAATTTATCAGGAAAATCAGGGAAATGTCAGGGAAATTTGTTAAATAAATTTATTTAACAAATTTTAGAAACTATCCAAGGATTTTGAAGGATTATAAATAATTTCTAGGTATCCTTTCAGATTTTCTAGGCTTCTAATGATTTCAAAACATTTTCAATAATTTTAAAGAATTTTAAGAGGTTTCTAGGAATTTAAAGTGATTACAAGAAATTTGTATAATATTTAAAAGGTTTAGTTGAATTTTAAAGAACTTCATGAAGTTTTAAGAGATTTTTAAGGAAGTTTTAGGGAATTCAAAGAATTTTAAGGAATTTTAAAAGACTTCACGGGATTTTTATGATTTTTTAAAGATTAGGTGGAATTTTGAAAATTTTTCCAAAATTTTAAAAGATTGTTACGTATTCTAAGGGATTTTAAAGTTTTTCGTGGAATTCTAAAGGATTTCAAGAAGCTTGTAAACACTTTAAATAATTTTTACATTTTAAAAATGATTGTCAGGGAAATGTCAGGGAAATTGAAAAATTGAATCTTGTGGCCACGCTGCTTTAATTAAATGTACTTCACTTAAACCTTCCACTTTTTGAATTCTTGACTCTACAAATATCGAAAAAGTTGTAATCTCGGGTTTCGAAATCAGATCTTGAATCCGGTACCTATAAACGTGCGATTGCCGAAGTTGAGAAGAAGAAGAAGCTAAATTACGAACCTGGATGTCGGAGAGGGTAGCTCTCGAGTGGTGACTGAGACGGCAGACCATGTCTCCGGTATCACCGTAGTCATAGGAGTGGCAGCGAAATGGCGAGTTCAGACAAAGTTCACGACACTCTTCTGCGGTTCCGACATCCTGATAGACTGAGTCGACTGTCTTCAAGATACGACCAGTAATTTTCTTGAATTCGCACAGTTTAACCGGTTCGTCCACGCAATGGTTCTCCAGGTAGTCTACGCCCTTTGCCGTTTCTAATGCTCCAGATCCGGCCACAGTTAATCTGTCCATGTCAGATAGTTCACACTCCTTTGTCGCATTCGCGTAGTTGGCAGATCTGGAAAAGAAAAACATTGCATTTTAATTACAAAAGATAAGACATTTTACATCAGAAAATACATTAACTCCTTCAAAAGCTTAAATGGTGTCAGGACAAAAAACCTTAAAATTAACGTGTAATCTTATACAAGTTCCAAGTACGTTAGAAATAATCGCTTGTACAGCTGGCGCTTTAGGCAAACAATTTCCGAGGACTTAACACAGGATGGGGTTAAATCCTGAATGGCATTCTTGCGAAGTCTAATTTGCAAATCGAGCAAGAAAGTCGTGCACGCTATAATGCAACAACGTGTTTGTCGCTGTGACGGTAATGCAAATGTGTTACGACAGTTCGTGTGTTACAGCGAGAGTACATGTAAGCGTCTCGCGTGTTCCAGGCTCAAAGGTAGCGTGCATATCACGAAGTAGGAAAAATCAGTTCTCTATCAAGTGGACATCGTACTTTTATCAGGCAGCTTCCGCAACGTTACGTACGCCGATATAATATGACGGGATTAGATTTAAAAATTTTACTTTGAAGTTTTTTCCCTCTCATTTTATATATGTGTCACAAACTTATTTTGTATCAAATGTAAGTATCTAAGCATGCGATTTATTTCTGGTTTGGCCGATTATAAATAGACTGTATAATCTGCAACTACCGCCTTTATAATTGCGTGCAATAAAAGGAAAAAATAAATAGCTGCCAACTTGTCGGATGGCGAATATTTACAAATGAGAGCACAATTTGTTTATAACACAACTTCATTTTCCTGTATAGCAGGAAATGATATGATACGGTTTTTTTTAGAATTATTTCAGATTAATGTCTAGTTCGTGTTGTCATCCTACGCTCTAATACTTTGTGCATAGGTGGTCGCTCTGATTTTTTTTAGAGACCTGCGGATGCTGCGAGTTGGGGTTACAAGTCGAGTAGAATGTGGAGGGTGGGAGGAAAACGCGTTTTGCAATTACTTGCGACCGCACTTTATTACGCTGTAATGATGCGTGGTTAGTGGGGCTAAACGGAACTAATCAAAGAACAATCGAGAAGTCACTAATTCTCTGGCATCAGCAGGAGTCGCGGAGATCTTATAATGGCAAGTACCGGCTACGGAGGCACTTAGGGTAGAAGCTTGCTCACGATCTGATGATTTTGCTCGTGACCAGTTTCACGCGATCGAGTCAATAATTTCCTCTGATTTATTGCATAGTCTCCGTTCGAATTGGTGTGTACTGTGTACACTTCAAAGCTAACGAATCTGCTGTATCTAGCTACCGAGACTGTTAATCACGCGAAACCTATGAAGACTTTCATTTATTTCTCAGGCACATTTCATATTCTTAATTAATAAAAATATGTATTTAGTTTAGATCGTGTAAAATCCTCTGCACACGGAAAATGTATTACTATTTTTACTTCTTCTTCTTCTTCTTTTTCTTCCTCTTATTCCTTTTTTTATTTTCCTTCATGAAAATGAATTAAAGTACTCAGGTGTGCTGTCTCTCTCATTACAGACCTTAAGTCCAGGAAATCCAGCGACCGGGACACAAATTTATTCAGCGTTGCTCTATCGATTCGGGATTATATTGCTTTAAGACCTGAATAATATTCATGAACGTTCCCGTTATGATTTCAATATTCTCATTCGCGAGGCAGTCTAAAAATTACCGCGATCTTATGCACTCTTGCGATAAATCGGGTCGCATAATCAAATACCGATCTACGTTTTCTTTAATTTTCGTCAAGTTCGGTTTCGTCATTTATCTACCACACTGAACTCGGCTAAATTGGTTCGAATCCTTCGTTTGCGCTTCGCTGATAAACCCGATTAAATTTCATACACGTCAAGCCCAGTGACGCTAAGGTTGCACATCCGATTTAATCTCTTCTTATTAATTTCAATCGTTCATGAATTGGTATCTCTGATATTGGTGGTACTAAATATAACCCAAATGTTCAACTTGAACAAACATTTCTTAAAAGGTACACACATTTCGAGCTCCCCTCGAACCGCTAGACATTCTCTTCGGTTTTACTGTTTCTCACGTATCTCATGAATTACGTATTATAACGTTCTACAGCTGATAAAAAATTCATTGATTCAATCTGATCCATTGAGTTATAAAATATGTGTGGGTACTATTAAATCATGAATGGAATGAATCAATGATTTTCATATCATTGGTGTTTTAGGATTGGTAAAAATTACTCAAGTGAATTTTTTAACGAGGTAAAACATGATTGATTTGATTGAGGATGAAAATTGTGATAAATATTATTGGTAGGGGTATTTCCACTTAGAGAAATAATAATGATGCGGGCACCCCCTTTTGGTAAAAGATACAGATGCGGATAGAGTGTATCCTTCAAGTTACGGATTAAGGAACAAGCAAATTCGATTTGGTATCTCTTGCGGTAAATAATTAATGGAAAAAAGGGGTACGTATCTCCTCTTCAGAGTCAAGGCTCGTTCAAGTATGCTAGTAAAAAAAAAAGAGGGACAGAGAAACGAAGAGCGGAAACGTGGGTAGAGTCTACCGCACAAAGATAAAACCCTCTGATTTTCTCCTTCGAATCGGCAGACAAAAGATATCCTGCTCCAACTTAGAGTAAACCTCGAGGGAAATTTTAACCTTCCAGGCAGATGTTAAATGCGAAGTTAACTTCTGGGGAGCTATGCTGGGTAGCTTCGCTTTCTTTTCTTGCCAGGCTATTTCGAACAAATGGCGGGACAAAAAAAGACGTGCAGATTCGGTACCGCGGGTTGGAGGTGAGGCTGGGTAGCAATGGAAAAGAATTACAAGTGGCTTGCCCTACTGCATTCTCGATGAATCTCAAATTATTCGTCTGTGCGAGATCTCGAACCTCACTTCCAATATCGAGCGACTCTCGATGACCTTTTCCTATCGGCTTACTTCCTTTCAGCTTATTTCTTTCTACAACACCTATTTATATTTTCAGGCTAGCTGAAGTTATCTCAAATAGTCTTGAATATTCTTTATTTTGTTTAACTGGGTGAGTAAAAGTTTAAAGGATGAATCTAGGGTGGACATAATGCGATATAGGGGTGCCATGTCGTAGCATGATATATTGCATGTTCACCCGCGACTCTAAGGCGAGACGACCCTCTAGTTGAGATACTCCCCTTCGTCTCTTTCCCTCTTTATCATAGTTCTTCTTCTATCTCATGCTCTCTTCCTCTCAGAGTCGACAAATGGCCACAATTACGAACATGTGCCAATACATAACCAACCTCTGAACACCTACGTATCCATCCACCCACCCCTTCTTCGGAACAAAGTGCAACGCGTCGTGTGTACCCACTCACAATGTTTACCCGTTCGATACCTCTCTCAGCCCCAGGAAAATACCAAGCAATACTCGTTGACAGCAATTCCAAAACGGAACGAAACGTTCAGAAGGAGATGGTGCCATCGTCTTTGCTGACATCTTCGACGCTTCCTCAACCTGTCTACGCTATCGGTTTTTGCGGGAAGGGATATATGTCACAGCAGAAAGTTGCATGTCTCACAACAAAGCCTCTATAAGTTTAACAATTGTCTATTAATACCTACGAATATATGTTATACTTCTACGAGAAAAAGAATGTCAGCAACAAATCTAGAAGTCAATCAAGAATGTTTGAAGTACTCGGTAAACACAATCAGTTCAGTAACGTACAGAACGTATGTCAGAGAGGAGTTGATAGAATTTCGGGAAAAAAATGCAGAAAGCAGTTAGAGTCGCTCTAGTTGCAAAAGATACATCAGCCTTAATTAAAAGAATGTTAATCTGAATTTAATTACTTTATTGTATTATTCGTACACTCAGCTTCAAGCTTTCCTTGATTATCTTCGTAAAATCCTTTTAGTCGCGTGATGGTGAGAATAAGCGTCTTAATGCACAGGGAATTAAACTCTGTTTCGTTAGTTTGCGTGTGCTCATGTTCAGACATTGTCGTGTACGTATGTGCGATGTAATTACGATAACGTTAATGTAAGGGTAGTCGGAAACCCAGCTGGTCTGCGGTCGACAGGGGTGAGAGTAACAGGTGCTATACTAAGTTCGTAACATCGGTACTGCCGTGCTCCCCTCAGAAACGTCGATAAGAACCAATTTACTGAAGACATTCTCAAGCTACAGTGATTTAATCGGACATCAAATGAGTTCCGCCTTACCTCACCGCAAACAGTGTACGAAGTGGTATTTGAAATTCGAAATGTCTGGAAAACCAAATAATTGACCCGTGTGGTTGTTGAAACTCGTATTGTATATCCTATCATGTTAACAGGCAGTGCTTGTAGGAAATCCTTGACAAACCCGAAAAACAATAAATTCTCGGCTGGCGTTCTACCCTTTAAATCTAATCGGCATGTGTATATCTGTGTACACGACGCCCAACACTAATTAATAAATATCACAACCTCTAATGAATTGTACCTGACGCGCACAAAACTACGGTAGCGTTTGCTGATTGCAAATTAATTACTTATATCGTACGATTTGCATATGCAAATCGAGCGAACTTGGAGACATAGAACGATGGTGTAGAGAAAGGTATAGAAGCACGGAAGGGTTGAGAGAAGTCACTGAAACTCAAGTGTGAGCAAATATATTCAAATAAGATGGATCATCAATAACCCTGATTACTAATTACGAATTTTTTCAATACTCTTCAATATTTATCCAGCAACGATTAAATTTGAGCTGTTGCTTTCTAAATTTCTTGGAGTGAAATTTAGAAATTTAGAAATTCACTCCATTGGAGTGAATTCTCACTCCAACTTCTAGCCAGAAGTGAGCTTCTCCCTTTGGAGTGAAACGTGACATCCAGTTAGAGTAGCGAATGACTCTATGAGTTGGAGTGACTGGTCACTTCAAATGGTGTGGCTGGTCGCTCCAAAGGAAGTGGATGACGACTCCATTGGAGTGAGCGTGTCTGTCCAGTTTGGAGTGAGCTGCGTGACACCAAGCTGCTGACTACAATGGAGTGACTTAATCACTCTAATGGAGTGTATGTAGCATTCACTCCAGTCTTACAGCTAGATTTTCACCAATTTTCACTCCGAAGAATTTAGAGAGTGGGAACGGGAAAGAACTAGCCTGTAGGGAAAATTTTTTTGCAGATTACCGAGTGCAAGTGTGATGTATATACAAAATTTGTGATAAAAGGAAACTATGGAGGTACTTTTGTTCCTGACGCTACAATCGGATCTCTTTCAAGCTCGGAGCAAGAAGCAGAAGAAAGGAATTCGATTCAGAAACATAGTTACCCGGGTATCAGAGTTCCTCGATTCCCTTTTTTGCCGGGATAATCTCGAGGAATTACTCTAACTCGTGATGCTTACAGACTGAAGAGATCTGATAAAGAAAGAGAGAAGGAAAGTGGAGAATACGCTCAAGAGAGACGGGAAACGAAGAGAGTGGCGCACGAAACGAGAGTGGGTCGAACCGCACGGTGGCCGTAGGAACGATAAAGTCGTATCTCTCTTATTGCTATCTTCGCCGTAATTCTCTTCGAAGTCGTGTCGCAGGAACGAGCATACGAGAATGAAACGGTCAGCATCAGCAGTATATATTTAATGATCGGATTTCTATGCGCATGCATGCTCTATCTTCCAGTAACGACATCAACGTCCTCACGCCTTTCTTTCCATCAATGAACATTGAACAACTTCCAACTTCATAAAGAAAGTTTTCCCTACTTTTAACAAGATCAACTTTATTTATCTGAATTGCTGTGGAGAAGAAATTCAGTGGTTATTAGCAAACTACGGAGAGTTCCGCTTTTACGGAGAATAAAACAAATGCAGAAGGCGTTGGTACTGATTGGGTACTTAGAAAAGAGTCAGTCAACCCATCTATACCTTCCTAGCTGGCTTTGTCCTTTCCCTTGTTAAACCGCATCCCTTAGTCCAACTCCTGAACAGCAAATTATGTAAATCGAAACGAGAAAACAGAGTTGCTATCACGCAAGAAGCAGTATTATGCATGTGGCATAGTTGCGGCAGGCAGGTAGCAAGGTAGTCAAGTAGTAAAGCAGAAAAGCCTATGTATTAGGTACCGACTCATCCCTTGCCATTCTCTCATCCACCTCTGAATCATTTACTTGGATTCGCCACTGTTTAGTTAAACAAACAGCCCTGGCTGTTTCTATTTCACATTCCGCGTGTACCACAGTGGCTTTACCAACTTAGCACTGGACTCTCAAGTCCGGTAAAGCGACTGCTCAGAGACACGCTGGAAAGGGACGCAGCATAGGGTTTCCATTTACAGAGATGAGTCCTAGTGATTATAGGACTGCCAGTATCACGTACCCGATGTATCGCCTATGTTCGCTTTCTGATCCACGTCGTACCGCTCTACGACGCCATTTCCATTGTCATCGTCATTGACGTTCTTTTCACATTCCAAAGAATCTACTAGCGACGCTAATATGCGAGTCTAGATCGCAGAAAATGTTTCTTCAAGTGCATTTTCGATCTTATCATTGACAATGGTAGTAAACAGATTGAAAAGAATAGTAAATAGATTTAACAAGAAATCTGAGTTCGGTAGAGAAGCTTGTTCATTTGAAAGTAAGGATGTTTACGCTATAATCAAAGGGAAAATAATTTCCGCATTAGACTCAGTGTGCCTAGTGTGTTCCTGACGCAGACAAGATTAGTACGAATAGTAGTAGTTGTATTCGTGGAGTGTTGTTCCGTTATGCAAGTAACGTACATATTGATTGTTATTCATCAACGGCTCTAGCTGTGCATGTTCAATTGATTGGTCAAAGTCAATAATGTAAGCAGGGAAACGTACGCGGATGCGTGAATCGGAATGTCGCGTAACAGTGCCTTCCATCATCGTGATTAATTTAATACAGAAATATGTATTGATTACCAGAAGCTGAAATCAAGTGGTACCCAGTGAAGCAAGGCCAGGGTATTTAATAATAGAGTGCTTGGTCCAAGAGAGGAATAATTTTTAAGTAGTGGATCGCACACAAGATCTCGTCACGCCGTTAACACAAGGTTAGTGGAGAACATCCGTGGCGAATCACTCGATCGGGCGCCTTCACGCGAAATGTAATTAATGCTCGAAGAACGTTTGTTAGCAAAAACGCAACTATGTTTCTCTCTCCCTCTCACACATACTCTCTCTTACACATACTCTCTCTTACTCTGACTCCCTCCGAATCCTTCTTGCGCCCCTACTTTTTCTTTCGCGCCCGAGTCGAGTGACGGCGGCTACGGTTAAACTTTCCTTATTAAGGCCTCTCACCTTCGCCATTCATTCTGCTGTTCGCTTGCTCGTTCGTGTGTCCGCGAGTTCAAATGGAAGGAATTTCTTCGACTCTCAGTATTAGCCATACTAGCGAATGCTGTGAATTTATTAAGCCGGAAGGTCTCTCTATCGTCGCTGTTGGCGACGACAGATACAAACCTCGCACCCGCCTACACCAGAGTCTATATGCCTGTCCCTAACGATTTTCTTGGCGTACACTTATCTCGTGATTAATGACTCCCGAGCACAGCGACGACTTAATCTCTCGACACTCAACAGCACTCGTCATCGCATCTTTGCAAACTGTCGAGTGTCGAACTTCCCACCTGTCAGTCCAATAAGTCTGCTGGAACTACTTAACGCGAAACCACGCGTAATATACCTACTTGATAATTAGGCTCTCTCATCCCTCCCATCTGCCGTACAGAATAAGCTTACCTAGACATTACTTTAGAAGACTTATGACTCTTAAGTGTAAGATCTTATTACACGGCTCTGGTGTGAGGCAAAACTAAACATTAATCTAAACTGACATTAATCTTCGTGGTACGATCTCTTTCAATTTATTTAGAATTGAAGAACATATTTTAGCGACCTTATATTCTTATAGGAGGCATACTGTTCATTTACACTGAGAAAACTGTTTGGTTCGGATAATAAAACGTTTGGTTGCTATAGAAGCAACAAAAATTTTTGATTGTGCCAACCAAATCTTGGTTCTTTCAACAAACCTGTTGTTGGCACAACCAAAAATTTTTGTTGCAACCAAAAATTGTTACTTGAGAGTGTTAAGGAAAAACTGGACCAATTTCTACTGGGGAAATCTGTTAATTTACTTTGCCTATTTAGATTGCATCTAATATCTAAAGTATCTAAATAGGCATAGATACTTTACATCGTGCCCAAATATCTAGATTATGGGTAATTGTTGAAAGGCCAGAGTTTAGCCATTATCCTAATCTCGTACACAGTGTCCGAATTGGCTAGCCGCGGTCCCGGCTGACTGTTTAGTCAAACGAACTCCACGCTTGATTTACATTTCGGTAACGCGTATGGTCTGCCCTGGTGCGGCAACAGTGGTAACAGCAATTGTAGATACGTTTACTGGCCAATATTAGTGGTGGATCGTGTCACAGGAAGAAGAATTGTAACAAATGTATTGGTATTGTAGTCTCGATTGAAAGTAAAGTATAACTGTTTCACCCTATCATGAAAAGAATGGAATAGTCAACTGACAGAGATGAAGCGTTATACAATGAATCTAGTATAATGTTGTTCCAATGTAAGCATTCGAAAAACAATTCCATTTCTGTCACATGTATCCTAAGTTTTTCATTTAGCATATCAATTTGGTAAAGTCTTCCCTTTTGATAAATAGGAAATAATAACAGGAATTAATTTTGATAACAGACTTTGCTGTGGAAACAAAAAGGTTCTTTCATAGTGAAAAGGTTCTTGAAAGAACCTTTCAAGTCAGGACAAACCTTTCCTTTTTACAATTCGAATATACTCAAGGTGGAACATCGTTGCAAGTTTTATTTTTACCATCTCAATGAAAAAATAAATGGAAGCTTCTCTAGTCTTAGTAGATAAAAGTAGAATACTTCTTGACGTGAAGAAGTCAAACGGCTTATTTATTTGCTCGAAAAAGAGAAAAATATCACTAAAGCGTTTCATTTTACAACTATACAAGCTATAAAGTCACATAAAACACATATTACGATTATTCGTCGCATAAAGTTGTCAACTTGTATAGAGCTGTAATTTATGCTCATGATTACAATTGAAAATTGACTTTTACATCCACTATTAATTCTCTCGTGTTAAGATTTACGTAATGGGTCTACATCTTCATTAATTTTCTTATATTTTAGAAGAAATTGAAGAAAGAGCTTCTAAATTTATGATTTATACTATTTTAGTTTGTGAAAAGAAATGCGATAAGTTTTATTATTCTTTTATTGATTTATGCTTGCAGCCATGTAACACTGGAAGAAAGCTAGTAGTCACAGACGGTCTTGGCGAGACAGTAGATGTGGTAGCAGAGAGACAATTGTGCTTATACTGGCAGAATGGGAAAGAAAGGTTAGAGAAGGAAAGAGTGATAGAAGGTGGGGAAGATTGAAAGAGGTTCTTGATAGTAAGAGTAAGAAAGAGGACGTAATATTGCACTCGGTTGTACGCCTATGGAGCCTTGCCTAACGTGGTGATTGTGTGGCTAATGCTCGTTATCTCGACGTGTCGACTATCTAATGGTTCTATGTAATGGCCATCCAACAATATATTGTCTGTTTCTCGCAATGTGTGCTAACTCGTCTCCCAATCTATGTATTATTCCAACGATTATTTTAGCTGTGCGATTTGCATAAGAAAACGCGCGGATCCTTTGACTTTGTCGCAAACGAACCTTGCCTTCTTATTAACTGCAGTCACGTTAAATGGAGACCATGGAAGGCACAAAGGGGGTGAAAGTCAGATAGGAAGAATTACAAGTGTAGGAGGTACACATCACATCCTCGCGGTTGTGTTCCTATTTCACAGAGCAGAGACAGAGAGACAATATTCAAAGACTTATTCACAACCAGGTGGAAGGACCAACATATTTCAGATCATTGAGTAGACATAGTTTGTGGAATTAGGAATAACTTCCATCTATGTCACATCCACCTGGGAGAATTGCAGGATATCTTGGAACCGCTTTCTTGATGATGGAGACCGCACATAATTCTCGCAGCTTCTGGTTGAGGTGAGGAACACCCCGGTGTGAATTGCGTGGTAATAAAACAAGGCCAATCGAAAGAGACTCGTTCTAAATTATATCAGGATGTCTTTGTAATTACTAGAATACTTTCCTCAACATCATTTATTTCAAATAACTACTATTTGCTACAATTTCGTTTGAGATGCTAGTTTTCTTAAACGATAAAAGGTAATGACTGGAGTAGTCTTTTTCTTCGGTTTGGTACTGCATATGTTACTTGATGTCTACCATTTAAATAAACTATCACTCATAAGTATAGTGTAAGAAAGTTCTAACGGTATCAGTAACCACGCATGTGTGACTAAATATCAGTTTCTAGTCTTGTACTCTGATCTCTGATATAAGTATGCTGAATGTTGGACCGACCTCGTTTCTGTACTGGCCGTTAAGAAATCGAACAGTTTACATAAAATACATCAGATGACACGTGTACGGTGTAATAATTTGCACGAGTGATCGGCGTTCGTAACGTTACCGCTTTCAGATGGCATTTTTAGATATGCTGCTGTCTAGAAGATAACTAACTAGCAATAACACGTAAATACAGGTGCTTTTACTTACTCTGTTGTAAAATACGCTTCCCGCCGCGCCATTACTGATCTATCCAATTCTGAGATATTCAAGGAGTGTTTTACCCGAGAAACCGTGGGAACCTTGACCTTGACATATACTGTACAGATCCGTTGAAAGATTTACATACGAGAATGTACAGATCGATCGTTGCGACCAGCATAATAGATTACGTACTGCCCATGTTTCACGATTTTAAATGCTATTGGTCACGAGCATACATTCGACAAAATAGTCGATCGATTGTTGGTTTCCCAAGTTATATATGCACATATATATATTTATATTGTATATATACGTATATCAATTGGTATATTGTAATAAATATATATGTTGCTCGTTTTCGCACGCGATAAACTGTATGTGACATGAATACGCTGCATCGAATTCCAAACAACTAGTGACCCGAATACCAGTGCGTTGTTAATTTCGCGCTATTGCCAGGCTTGGATATGCACCTCGTTATCTATAATTTTGATGATTACACGCTATCAGGAAATACACATTGTGTGTCTGTTTCAGTTTCTACAATATATTATCAGAATAACAAAGACAAAGAGCTCTATTGTAAACTATTGCAGCTACCCGAAATTCCAGGAAAATTTGTAATTTACAGATTTATTGATACGAGAGTATGTAATAATTTCAATCTAGTTGAATAGTTGGAGCCTCTTATCTGAATTAACAGAAGCTGAGTCATATTTTCTATCAATTGCATGACGGAAAATACAAACGAGAGTATGAGAATTGAAATTCAATGTAGCAGCTTTTAGAAATCTCTTTTAGATTACATGCATTCTATGGAACGAAATTGAAGTTCGAGCTGTATAGCCGATTTCGCGCTGAGTGCACCACACTCGAATTTTTTGGTACATCGATGTGCGCGAGATTCATTTTACGAAAGGCAGAATTGATATCGAGGTTTCAGTCACAGGAGGATCACAGATATAAGCTAAATTATATGAGATATGACTTGCTGGTGCAGAGGAATGAATTTTCCTTTTTTTAGAGAAACTAAATGTCTTTGATTTATTCTTAAGCGCTTCAAAGCTTACCGCCCGTTTCAGCAAGGGCACCTTGGGAAAGAAGAGGTAACAAAAATTGGAGTTCTATTCTTCTCAAAGCGAGGATCATCAGGAGCAAGCGACAAAAACACCAGGATTTCTATTCATTCGGCTCTGTGAGAAGAGCGTATCTTTATTGATCCGATAACAATGCAAGGAGGCTGTCAAATAACGCAGGATAGTGGGAAGGTGCAATTAAATCTGAGAAAGGCGAATGGAAGTCTAACGAAGCTGATTGTACAAGGTTCCAATAGTCGGACGTCTACACAAGGGAACAAACAGCGTACAAAAACCTGTCGTCTGAAAAAGGAAAGAGTTAAAGAGCAAACGAAAATAAAAATGAAGCAGTTCAAGTCCCTTGGCAATTGTTACAATTCTTTATTATTATATTTATTTATTATCTTTTGTATCTTCGATTTTTTGAAGTTAATCACTTTCTGACGTTAGTGTCCGTTTGGAGAAATTTCTCCGCAATCTGCGAAGCGTGTGATAGAAAAGAATATGTAAATATCTTAATTTGAAGAATAATTTTTCTGAGGTAATATTCTATGGGCGTTTTTAACAAAAGATTTCCATCTAAAAGATGACAAAGGAGGTCGGACTTGAGATGAGAGCACATTCATCTAAATCCACATTGTTCATCTTCCTATCTCTCTAATGAACTTTTCTTTCTCCTTTTCTCTTCACTGCAGTCTTCATCACTCCCGTCTAGGCGCCAAAGGATATAACTACTAATTAAATAACTCGCGCTATATTGCCCTTTATGGCCCTTTATTGCTGTTGTTTGCGTCTGGTTCACGATTGGCGCCCGACAAATGGAAACTGAAATAGGCGGACAAGAGAATAGAGGATGAACTAATATTATGTTTCTGGCGTTCTCAAATCATATACATATCCCGAACTAAAACGTTTTTTCTAGACGTACCCTAAAATTCATTTTAATTTCAGACATCTGCCCGCCTTAAAGCGAACGAGGTATCGTAGCAATTAAGCGTAGAAATCTGTTTCGCCAGCGATATTGCTGCTTCGCCTCAGTGAAAAAGAAGCTGAAAATATTTTTAATCGACAGACTGCGATAATCTCGCTCTTCCGAAATTAAAATCATCTCTTCCTATGAACTCTTAAAACATTCTGAAAGAAGATTACTCTTTAAAATCTAGTAGAAACGTTTTAACAGATAATTGATTTTTACCTTACATTTTAATACTTTTCTAATAAATACGTTTTAATTACGGTTAATACGTTCTTTAATTTACGATTTAAGTAAAAACGGCGATATGTATTAGGTTAATGAGAAAATAGATTCTTCGTGATTCCCTTAACTAAAGGACATTGTTTTCTTTTTGTTTCAGGTAAGTTTGAAGAAAAGTATAAACTTTATCCATAAAAAGTGCGGATGCAGCAAAGGTAAGATGAGCGGAGGGTCGACGTATGCACGTGTTTCTACGTTACAGGGTAAGCTTGAAACGTCGGCCCATCTGTCGGCTTTGCAAGGTAAAGCTCCGGTATGACACTTGTTACGCAAATACGACACTATTATTTTCCCGCGACTCGGCTATATAACTCGAAAACGCTCAGACTTCGTGCTCGAGGAACGAAAGAGATGAGCACGAACAGGCATATATGAGATTCTTCCTGTCGAGTTACATAAAGAGATAGATAACTCGCTTCTGAGTAAACCAGGAAAATGGAATAGGTATTTATTGCCATTTTTATTATTTGAGGGAATTTATTCAAATGAGTCGCATATTCCGAGTGCATCGGACTCTTGTAATTTAACCATTTCTTCCATAAAACGACTAATCGCGAGTCCTTTGAACGTTTGAAGGCTTCAAGCACTTATAATGCAAAGGTTGTCCTGAGAATTCTGAACTGAAAACACCTCTAAAAGTGAAATGGTGATATTTTATTACCTTACTGCAGATGATTCTTTAAAAAATATATTACTTTCGCTTGCGGAATTATGATTTGTGAATATTAATTGAGTCGTTTTAAATTTAAAAGAACAACACAGAAAAAAAAAAGTTTTGAATCAAGCCCGAAAGGTCTAGTTTGTGTTACAATTTAAGCCAGTTTTTGGGTTTAAAGTTAGTTTTAAGCCCAAAGACTGGCTTAAATTGTAACACAAACTAGACCTTTCGGGCTTGATTTAAAACTTTTTTTTTTCTGTGAATTTGCCAAATATGCCCAGTTTCTGGAGAATCGTATTTCTGAAGAGGCGTATGCACCTGCAGGGTGGACACATGTCAGGGAAGTCAGGGAAATGTCAGGGAAATGCGAGTAGTTGTCAGGGAAAATAGAAATTTACATTTATGCTATAAATCTATCATTTATCATTTATCATTTATGCTATCTTTGTTATATTACATACATAACTTTTATAGTTTATTTAACAAATTTTAGAAATTATCCAAAGATTTCGAAGGATCATAAATAATTTTCAGGTATTCTTTGAGATTCTCTAGGTTTCTAATGATTTCAAGACATAGGGACCGTTCCTGGAACGTTTTTGGAACGTTCCAAAATTTTTTCTAATATCTTTTGCGCATTTTTAATATACTTTTGTCAGGGAAATGTTAGGGAAATTGAAAAATTGAATCTTGTGGCCACCCTGACCTGTTAATGAATCACTTCTATTTTCTTTAGAAAAAACTAGTGAAGTTTTGTGCTTTATAAGAAATAAAATTAAAATTCTTAAAATTTAAATTCCTTACCATTCTTTTGTGCAGAAATATGAGTTAATGAAATATTTCACAAACATTTGATGCTGTTTCGTCGCGGACACATTATGTGTACGAGCGAATTTGTATTGCAAGTATCAGCTGCTGTGTAATGTTCCGAGTCGCAACTTGTGGTAAATACCACTACTAAAAACTAGTTTGTGCGCCCATAATCCGCTAAAGTAATTGTAACAGTTTGCTCGTGCATTACGATGCGGGGGAATATAGTTAGATACATGGCATCCACCGCTTCGCATACATTATTGTTGCGGCGGTAATCCAACACAGACAAAAGTCATAGTATGTTGCAATAATTTTTACGTTAATGGGAATCGAGGCGCTGAAGAGTCGTATTGTGAAAAACAATTTTTCGGCATCACATATACCCCATTTGGCAGCTAACATCAGCGGACATTGTCCGCTTTATTTACGAATGAATTCTCTAAACGTTTAATTAAAAATTTGAGCAACTTCATTAGCATAATCAAAATAATAATGGCGTCAGTTTATTACAGAGCATTCCGTATTTTCTCCAACACGGTTTTACAATTAAATAAAGTACAGGTGAGAAGCTAAGAGCAGATAAATCCTAATTATGGCAATCTGAATTGTAGCTCAGTATATCTCAAGTACTCTACCTAGAAAAGCGTCCCTACATTAAATTCATTTGCTCAGAATAGTGCGACATTAATCCTAATGATATCAACTATAAGTAAGGTTTAATGGGTGAGTTAAGTGTAAAAAAAAAAGGAAAAGTCTAAACGAAAGATAATAAAAAGTCGAGATTCACGCTGGCGAATTTCATGATTTATTTTGGTGCGGAGGAGCAAAAAGTTGTGGTTCAATTAAAGTAGTGTAAGCATACATATACGTGAACACTTCTTGCCAAAATCTCCAATTTCACGGCTCTCTTCTTGTAGAACCAAGCGTGACGGACGCTGGCCGTTTCCGCGACATTTTTCTCGTCTTGCACGCGTTCCGACCCTCGTAAAAGCGAGGAAATCGTGATAAAGTACACCGAGCACGATCCTTAGGCCGAGTGATACCGAGAAGGCTGATACACTACTTCGATTCGAGGTCGAGGGCGATTAAAAGCACCATCCAACTTGCAAGAGGTTTATCCTCTATCAACTTGGAAATAAAAAATTCGCATCTAAAGGAATTAATCCGTCAAATATTTGCATACATTTCTCATGAAAAATCCTGATAGAATTAAAATCTCGCATATTTTTTAAAAGTACTGAAAAAACCACTTAATTTCTGCAATTTAAGTCATACAAAATGTACAGCCCATTCCTCTTAGCTTTAAGAGAGGTAATGTTATTATTTATCGCTTTGAGTTAATGAGTAAAACCATTCATTTCTTTTTGCATCATGGACGATGGCTATAAAGGATAAATCTCGGTTTCGGATCTCATTGGAGGGAAACAGTAATGATGAAGAACCTGGTGATATCTATATATGTGTTAGCAGAATAAGAAACAACTGTTCAGCGGGGAAACGAGTTTTTCGCACGAATTAACCGAACCACGGACGGTCGGGTGAAAATGGCGGCTTTACACGGTCATAAAAGTTAGAAGAGGCAGGAAATGCAATGCTCGAGCTCTTTTCGAGTAGTTATACCAGTTGTGGGAGGGTTGAGCTAGGTCAGGGTAGAAGTACAACCAGTAACAGAAACAACAGAGGTTCAGTTTGCCAACTCGTTGAGCCAAACTCGAACTCGATAGTGACCGCTTGCTTGCTTCCTTCCTTCGGTCTATTCATCCATCTGTCTAGCCGTCTGTCTATCCAGCGTCGGACTAGATGGTTCGTTTTCGCTCGACAAAAGTACGGCGTTGGTTTTTGCACTTTTATCAAGCAATCCTGTTGCATGCACAGAAAAGGCAGGATTTTCTTTCACTCGGATAGAAAAGGTTAGAGTGAGAAAGAACGAACGTTAAAGATTCTGAAGATTGAAGCTGGTGTAACTGCAAACGCTGCAAACGGGCAATTTTTATACATCAGCAACAGCAGCTTCAGTTTGCATTTCCATTTGGCATTAGCTCTATCTTTATACGTATATCAAACCAACACTTTCATTTGCTTGCACCCGAATGTATTTCGTCCATACATAAATGTTATAGGAAACTGTGTGAAGCCCACGTACACCAATCTTTGTAACTACGTACCTCATTGTACGTACATTGGTACGCTTACGTTTGTGAGCGCTCTATTCGCGCCATACTCTCGCTATCGTTTGTTTTGCAGCGCCTTTCACGTGCGACTCGTGTGAAAATGGATATTAACTTCGTCGCTTCGCGTCCAAGACCGACAACGGATGTGGTTTGCAAGGCTTTTACCCCTGCCGCGATTTGGTCGGGCATTAACGCCGTAAATCGAAACGAACGCACTAGCACACTCCAAATCGAGTATAACGATCGCTCCTTCCACAAGGAACTCAGGTCCTATCGCTTTCAATTCAAATAAATTGCACTCTCCAATCCTCCCTTCACTTCCACTGAATTATATTATTCCAATATGAAATTCAAATCATAGGATTCAATAAGTAAACTTATTTGTCCTAATAATAGAACATAACAACTGATAGGATCACTTGTAATAGAAGTTCAGTTTTTGACTCTAGATATCGTGAACTGTCGATTTTTATTAATGGATCTATTGAGAAAAATATTTCCAGCAACCGGATGAGGAAGTTATGTAGATTGAAATATCGAGATTGTATACACTTCCAAAGAACTAAACATGCATCACTTAAGATGGAGTGGCATTGTCCAAGCTCAACATTGTAAGAGTGACGGCCTTACTGGTCTCGCTCTGTTCTTGTTCCTTTATTTTTGTTCCTGTGCGTGCGCTGTCCGCGGCGTTTGTGCGCGTATTATTAATAGGGCAACGTCGTTTCTCGTTACGTTTGAGGATCGACCTTGCGCTTTTTTGCGAAACGTCCACATCTCAGAAGATCTTTTTGCTTGCACGCATGGAATAGAGCGAGAGAACAAATGAGCAAATCCATTCGAAGCCGTAGTAGTGGCCGCTTTTATTAGGTATGCACCAGGCAGAGGGAGGACAAGGCAAACTACAAGGAAGAGAAGGAAGAGGATAGAATTCGTGATCCGTGCAGCGTTATTAACGTCCAGTGCTAGAGGCGAGCCCGATCACATCGCGTTCGTGATAAATCGCTTCGGCTGCTTCCCCCGGTCGTACCCCTTGCGTTCGCCATTATGTCTTGTATGTTTCATTACAAATTTCCTTAAGTGTTGTTACCCCAGAACTTACTTCTACATCTATAGTCACTTATAGATGTAGTTAACAATATAGTTAGCAATATAGTTAAGAATACATCTAATGACTTGTACATGTAATTATTGGTAGACCTTGCAAGTGTCAATTCCGTTGATGACGAAAGCATAAGCAAAAGTGAAGACTTTTGTGATGTACGATATCAGTTTCTGTTGCTCATGATTACTATGGTATAGATGAGCCAACTCCGTGGAATTAGAGCGGATGTAGGGCCTTGTCTCACTCTTGAGTACCAACCTTGTCTTTATACAGAGCACCAGCAGGTGCTCTTAATGTGGTAAACAATGAACTCTGTCGCATCGAATCGAGGGACCAGTGAGTTTCAAGACCGCTTCACTTCGTCCCGCATTAACGTCCTGCTTTGCTGTGCGATCTCCCAGGTGAATCCAGTAAGTGGAATGAACGTAACTTCTTGAGAAACCGTCCTGTGTATCCAGCTATTTTTTTCGAGGTAAATGAAACGAGCCAGGAAAACGTTAATAGCAGCGGAAGCATTAATAATTCATGCTTTTATTTTACAACGTAGAAATGATTGTCAATGACGAGTATCTATCAGGCGTATGAAAAAACTGTTCGAAAGTCATCTGTCTTGAAGCAAGAAATGATTGGACTTTTGCTTCCTGATGCAATATCGAGCTGATGACAGGCAGGCAGATGATGAAGGGAAAATTGATTAGACTTTTACTTTGCAGTTAGAAATGAAAGCTTGGATATGAGAGTCAAGACTCTCATATCTTGAATTGAAACTTGAATCGAGAACCTTGAATAGTGTGCGTGGATGTTTTATTAGCACTGTGAACCTTCTTTCCCTGGACTGGATTTTCCATTCGCCATGCATTGCTAATCAGCTACCGAGAGCGATCGCTGTTATCGTGTCTTCTCGTCTCGTCCCATTTTGTATGTCGTCCTCGATCCCCGGACGTTTTTCACTTAGACTCTCTCAGCCATCGAACATCTTTCAACCGTCCTGGGCTGAACCTACTTGAGAGGGATCGAGAGTCAAACCAGACAAGGTATCCTTGCGCGAGTAGTTTCAGTCGTCCTAGGGTGCTTATATGTACACTTGTAGAGTCCTCGAGCTTGTCACATGGTGACTATCGGCCGACCGCGATCAAAAGGCCACTTGGATCCAATGCCATCTTACCTTACACCACATCCGCTTGATAAAACTAACACATTTTTACAGTCCCTTGAGGAGTCTTGTTAGACCACGTCAAATAAATACATAATATAATTTATACGCTACCTCATTCCGATATCATCTGATGTAATGGAAGACGGTTTCATTTAATGAGATCATCTCTTCATATTATGATTAGTTGTCAAAATAATTAATTCAGACGGTGGAAATTCTTTTCCATTAGGAAAATTGATTGTCATCATTATTAATTGTCACGATAATTGATTGACATCATAATTGATCGTTGTCAGATTCTATCATTCTATCATCATCAGTTTTTCCATCTCAATTAAACGGATTCACACGGATTCACATCAATCCCCATGGACATGTATGTAATCACTGATAATGCTACGGAAAATTAAGCCCTTTTCGAAACATTGAAAGTGACCTACGAATAAATGGTACAAACTCAATGGGACACGACCTATTCTAGGATTACAGTGAGAAAATAAAATGCTCGTTACAACCGTGACAGTATGGAAATCTTCGGAATTCGATCGCGTACCGCATGGCTCGACTGAACTCGTATACTATAGTTTCCCGTAAAGCCGGATTACTGTTACCACCATCCAACGACCGTTGCTTTCAGGTATTCGCACTTTGCAAGCCACGTGTTTATATAGTGCCCAATGCACCTATGTGTGCGTATGTATGTCCTGTATGTCGTACGATAGGTAATGTACAATGGCGTTGGGTAACGGTGTCGCTATCGAGGGTGTAAGCCCTTTCTTTCTCTCACTCTATATCACTATATACATATATATATATATCTCTCATATGTTTTCCCTCTATTCGTTTCCGTCTAAACCAGCATTACGCTCGAATATTCGTTCGCCCATGTGTTTACTTGCAAGCTAATTGCCGCAAACGCCGTTACTCTTGAGACGGGATTATGCGAGCGGGCAGTGCCGTTAATTTTGTGCAAGTCTTCCTTAAGCTTCGAGTCGTGCTGCGCAAGATTCCACTGTTGTCAATGCCATTTTACCTTACTTTAGAATCCAATGTGCATTAATGCACTGAAAAGCAGTTTCAAGGGATTAAAACGATTTCTGTGAAATTTAAAATATAATAGAGAAGTTGAGCTTAACAATGGAAAATATGATTTATGTGCAAGGAAATTGAGCTCGTCGTTCCTCATTCAAGTGAAATTCGATTAGCTACCATCTTTGCAGTTAAATTATAAATGCTCTTATTTCGACGAAGATAATCCAGCTGACGATCGAATTTCGATCAACTGTAACTGAAAAATTGCAAGTGGTATTGCCTATGAAGAGAAATAACTCTTAAGCTATGATCTTGGACTTCCATCGGCCTTCGAATAACCGTTAAGCCCTTGATCGCAATTTAACCCTAGGGCGAGTAATACTGGATCGTAACGTCTGGGCGATTACCTAACCGCGCGAGCGCACGCGCGACTCTATCTTCATCTTTCTTCATCCGGGAAGAGTTATCCGCGTTTATCGCGATAGAGGAGCTACACTGCGAATGCAAATCTGCATCTCTAATACAGGAACTAAACTTTTACCATGGCAGTATAACTTTCAGCGTGAGATTCAAGGGAGAAAGAATAGCCCTTGCGGTTAAGTCTAATAGTTATTGAAGATTTCCTTCTCCCCTTCCGAACATTCAGTGAACTATTCAGGAAAAATAAGAGCACAGAAGGTGATAGCGGAATGAAAATCTGAGCTTGAACTAGGCCGTTATAAGCAATGATTGTGCATATGGTGATTCTACTCGTACGAACGGATTTAATTATGTGCTATTGGCAGCTCCGCTACAGCTGCACTCTGCAAGTCTGATGAAAGATGTTTTCGAAGCTTAGTCAGGCCTTTATGAGAAACAGTGTGAGGAAAAGAAGGGACGATGTGAGAATAGAGTAACCGTATTGCATGTTACTAATATATATATAGGATCATCGTCTTAAAGACTACGAAATACTCTTTTCCCTCTTAATACATCATAGACACTACCACCAAGAAACCTGAGCGAGTTATTGCAGGGATTAAACAACTTTACCAAGTGATTGATTAGTTTCTGCTCGCCTGCGTTAAAACCTTTTCGCCGCGAGTCTTGCACCCACGCGAAAGGGCACTTCCGCAGCAATCCCCTTCCTTTTTTTTTTTTTTTTCAAATAAGTTCTTCTCGCAACTTGCCTTGCTCAACGATATCGTTGCTGTTTGCAGCAGCTTCCTCACTATTTTTTTACCACGAAACTTTTAAAGTGTGCTTCCTGTGAGTAAAATAGGTGATTTTTAGTCGTGTTGACGTTTTAAGATTACAATTAACCACATGAAAATTATTACACAAAAAGGAATTCATTTTTAAATGATTTTCAAGTAATAATTATGGGTTTGTTGGCAATATATAGAGACATATTTGCAGTCTGCAAGTATTTACCTTGCACCTTGATTCGCCAAGTTACCACCTCAGCTTGTTTGGTTTCGTTGACCACCGACCAGTAGAGATGCTCGTGGCTACGAGAGGTATGATTAGAGCAAGTTACCATTAGACAATATAACCTCGCCCTTATCTGCTATGCATGGGCTTTGAACAATGACCTAGGATGTTTGCATCTCATACAATACTCAGCTATTATGACATTGCATTGTGCAAACCTTCAATTAAAATTCCTAATTGGAATTTTCCTAATTCCATTTAATTGAATTAAATGCGATTGCAATTTTCATCTTTTCATTTTTATCCTAGAGATTAAATGGCATGATGATACTGGAATATTGCATTTAATTTTTGTTTTTTAATTCAGAAAGTCAGCTATAGATTAAGATCCTCACATTTAGGATTAAACTCAGGCATAATTTCGCACAGGAAAATATAAAAATGTAATTTTACTTTAAGCACCGTTATCTTTGGTGTAATTGTTGTCTGGAGTCTATCAAGTGCAACGGTAGTACGGATGATTGCGGATGAATCTAAAGCTACGTGATAATTGCTCCATACATGCCAGCGAGAAATCCGTAAAACTTGGTTTCAGGTTATGATTAAATGATCGTAGAACGCTACACGCCGGAAGGCCGTATTTTCAGCGATATTCCTTAATCGTGAACGAGAAATCGATCTGAAAGTGCACGATTTCGTTCGTGCAAATGTCTACATCCGGTCACGTAAACAATTTCCAAGCGCAAGAGCGAAAAAGTTAAAGACGTCCAAGAAGAACAGGATAGGGATTAAGGAAGGAACTTGCCTTTGCGAAAGGTAACGGATGAAATCTTAAAGTTGCAACCAAAAAGTCGATACATTTCTTTAGATGATCAAGAATGCTAGAGACTGATCCATGCTGTTTGAATAATTCATTTCGGCAAACGAAAAAAATCAAGCTCGCTTGGCACGAACCAGACCGCGTGGGACATCATTCGTCATTCGCGGACGAAGCATTATGAAGATCGTGTCTGCGATACTCGACGACGGGGAAATTACGCTAGTAATTTGTAACGTGGGTACAACCATTCTCCGTATTTCCAGTCCCGCGACTTGTCGAACTGACACGATTGCAACTAGGCAAGTGGTCCGATCGTAAATCATCGCGACCTGATAAAAGTTTGTCTCCGAGGTCCAAATTATCGCTTCGATGTAATGATGGAAATTTTGTTAATCAACACTTGGAATGAACATCAAAAGTTCATTATTACTTGAATAATATCGCCAATATTATTCACACAATTTTCAAGTAACTTGCTCGAGCGAAAGTATCACTTCAGTTGGCAAAGATTCAAAAGGAAGAGTGGCGGACAGTCGACGGAGTCGTTCAAACAATGAATCTCGCACTTATAATTGGATGTGCCGTTGTTATGGGCAGTGTTCCTAATGATAAGTACTTTTGGGAGCCGCGAAAAGAGTTTTCTACTTTTTCTGTGGTATAATTAACTGTATAAATAAACCAGCACCGGATGGTCGACATGAACTGAATCGTTACTCTTTTTTAGATTTCGAAAATCGAATATGAAAAAATGAAGTAAAAAGTTTTGTAATTCCCTGAACGGGACAAACGATTGGGCTTTAATCCCGTAAATCTATCTTATCCCTGGAAATGCCCAGCCGAATCGTGTTCATCCGGGTCGAGCGATGTAGTGTAAATTTTCGAGCAGGGCTCAGTCTCGCGGATGCATCGTTTCGAGAGGTTTGCATAATTCGTTACCCTCAGTACACAGGGCATACGTCATATGCAGAGAGGCGTGGTGCATGTTTTTTTTCCACTAGCACGCCCTGAAAATTCGTGTTCAGCAGCTAATACATTTCCGCTCCTCCTTTTCATTTCTATCCGTGTACCATTTTTTATGCTCCTGAATAACACAGGCCGACAAAATTTGACAAAGGTCCGGAACCAGAGACCAGACCTAGTATACCCGAAGGCTTTTGCTGCGCTGAATCCGAATCCGACCTCAGAAAAATTCCAGCACCCTCAGTTTTCGA